>AYEL01066144.1:0-12337 GCA_000484575.1 Olivierus martensii
AAAGATCGCGTAACCTCACTATCAGTTGAGAGTGAGACGGAGTATAGTAGTTTACTGTTGACTTATGTGGAGCTAAAGAATAAACTGAAAGTAGCCTGAAACGTAACTAGTGCTCGTTTCAATTTTCAGATGTAGTAGAGCCCAGCCCTTTTGTATTTTTCTATAATTTCTTGAGTGATGCAAACATATTGCATTACGTAACACGAAAAATTTTGAACACAAATCTGGTCTCTCTTCTGGCAAAAACAAAAATCTCCAACCTATCTATCCATTTCGTTTAAACTTTCACGTTTACTATTTAAAACGCTTTATATTAGCTTTGCCTGTTTAGATTAGAAATACTTCCAAAGAACTCGCTACATATTTGTCATTCCTTTTAAATTATAACAGTAGCAGGCTGGTCTGCTTGCTTTTAAAAAAATTTTTGAAATTAGATTCATTTGAAATATTCCTTTAGAAAGCTTGCTCATTTTATATCCAGTTCTTCAAATTTTGTGGAAAAATCGATGAAATTGACTTTAATGGCCAGATTGGTAAAGTACAATATATACGCTAAATAAATAAATATCCAGCAGAAAAAGATGAATACACAAAAAAAAATACTCTTTACGGGGAGAAGCTGCATTTTGAAAAAATGCTGATTAAAAATATTCTGGGTAACATCATCATCGAGGTATCTCACTATCAATGCAACCCTTCACAAACATCCTACATGCACAGACTCAATCACTCCATTCAGTCAGGGCCGGCCCTAGGCGGTAGGCGACTGTCTACGGTGGCAAAACCGCCTGAACTAGAGCTGAAAAAAATAACACAATTCATAGGGGCGGCATTTTTTGGGTTTGCCTATGTTGAAAACGTCTGTTACGCGTAGTGGACTTTTGTCTATTTTTTATAAAGAAGTAATAAGAGTTCACTTAGAAAACATTTAACTTCCTTTTATTCTTCTGTTTTTTACAATCAAAACCGTTCCTGCTTTTTACGACCAGCTCACTTGTGATCCCCCTTGGCAAGTGAGCTGGTCGTAAAAAGCAGGAATGGTTTTAGTTGTAAAAAGTAGAAGAATAAAAGGAAGTTAAGCAAAGTTTTGTATGTTCCTGATTTAACTAAAAACCTATTGAGTTTACTGACAATAGGTTTTTAGTTAAGTCAGGTACATACAAAACTTTAACTTAATATTTTCATTTTCCAATTCTCCAACAGATTCAGCTTGCATAGATTCAAATTTTTTGGCAACTTCAATATTTGAGTTTATGATTTTGACATTTTATGAAAAATTTTTTGGTTAGTCATATGTGATGAACTACCTGAATCCACTACCCAGGAATTTTCAAAATTATTATAGTTGTTTTCAGTCAGAAAAAATACCTTAGTTTTTTCATTATTTTTCTTTGGAAAATAATCTTTATCAGTGTAATTATTTTTTTGCAGATGTTAAAATGTTTATTATATTTGCAAAATTTGGCTGTGTGTCCTACAGTTTTACAGATCTTTTGTCATTGACTCGTATCTTTCTTGTGGTTTTAATTTGTAATGAAACTTTTCATTGAGAGAAGTGTCCAAATGATTTGGATCAAAATTTTTAATAATTTTTGTTTTGATTGCAGTTATTTGTTGATTTTTATTATTTTTGTTCCTTTCCTATTCTGCTATCAGTCTGGAAGTCTAATTAGATAGTATCTTTTCATTTTCAGGTGTTGACTCCCATGCACTTACAAAATATTCATAATTTTCTGGTAGGGATACTAGTATTTTTGATATCAACATGGTATCATCAATGTTTTGATTTAAAGTTTTCTAACTTGCTGATATAGGTTGCAATGTCTTCTTTGATGTCTTTTGTTTCAGAATTGTTCATGCAAATAACATCTCTTGCATATATTATTCTTTTCTTATCATCATCCCAAAGTCTATATCCATTTATGGTATATCCCACCATAATATATTTATTGCTTCTATCATCCAATTTTTTTAGATAGCCAAGTTCTTTAGCAAAAGCTTTACTTCCAAAAAGTTTTAAATTTTTGAGATTTGGTCTCACACCATGCCGAATTTCAGCAGGTGTAGTTTCCAGTGTTTTGGTTGGATTATGGTTGATAAGATAGGCTGCAGTAAGAACTGCTTCTCCCCACATATTCTTCTCAAGATTAGAATCAGCAATCATTGCTCTTGCCTTTTCCATTATAGTTCTGTTGATTCTTTCAGCTTTGCCATTGAGTTGCAGTGAATATGGTATTGTGCATTCCATAATGATTCCTTTTTCGACACTATGATTTTAGTAAGTTGTTGACATAATCTTTTCCATTATCACATCTCAGTTTATGAACTTTCAAACACCACTTAGCTTCAACTTCAGCTACACATTTTCACGACATTCATCACATCAGTTTTATTTTGAATCAGATACACCATTAAGAAATGTGAATAGTCATCTAAAAATACCACAAACTAATTCTTCTTATCCCATGTCATGGGTTCAATAGATCCACAAACATCTGTGTGAATAATTTCTAGTGGTCTTGTTGCCCTCTTCCTTTCAGTATTGAAAGGGAATCTCACAATTAGCTTTAATGCATATTTCACAAAGAGGGTCCATTTTTTCTATATCTTTTACAGAAATATTAATACCATCAGACATTTTCAGGATTTTTTTCATATTGTCAGTATCCAAATGATCCAATTTTCTATGCCAATTTTTACAAATTTCTTTTTTATCAATGACAGTAAGAACATTTTCACTTGGCTTAGAAATTACATTTACAGTATATAGGCCATTTTCATCTTGTCTTCCATCTAGAACTTTTTCATTATTTTTAAAAATTTCGACTTTGTTTTTTGAAAAAAATCACTTTTCCACCATTGCTGGTTATTGAGTTTTTTAACTCCTCCCCATAATTATTATTTTACATCTTTAGTTTTTACAGAAGAATATCTTACATAGGCTTTACTATAACAATAATTTAAATAAATCACAAAACAATTTTGTTTCTTAAATCAACAAACTTTGTGGAATTCAGAGGTTTTGTGAATAAATCAGCTAACTGTTGATCTGAAGGACAATAAAAAATTTCTAAATCTCCCTCTGTGAACTTCTCGTGAATAAAATAGTATTTAACGTCAATGTGTTTTGATCTGTGATTGAATACACCATTTTGAATTAATTTTAGTGCAATTTGATTGTCAATGTATAATTTTACTTTGACACTTTCACCTATAAGTTCTTCATACATATTTTTTAAGTACATTAATTCCTTAGAACATTCAGAAGCTGATATATACTCTGCCTCAATAGTAGATAAATCAACAATAGGTTGCTTTCTAGTACACCACCCAATAGGTCGTCCACAATAAAATATAATAAAACCAGTTGTGCTCTTTCTTGTCTCCAGATCTCCTGCATAGTCAGAATCACAGAATGCAATAAGTTCATTGTAGGCTACATCATGTTTATATTTGAGTCCTCTGTCAGAACTACCTTTTAAGTATTTCATGATTCTATTATTATTATTATTTATATCCTGAACTGAAGGGTTTTGCATATATCTACTACAGAAATTAACCCCATATGATATATCTGGTCTTGTCTTATTATCTAAATAAAGTAAACTTCCAACCACTTCTTGATATGGATACTTCTTATTTCCTTGTTTTGTGCTTATTTCCAGTGCCGTAGCGAGGCTATGGAGAAGGTGGCCATGGCCATAGGCACCTAATTTAAGGGATAATTACCATCATCCACCTCACAAAGGCCATTTTTATATCTTGAGCCATAGGCGCTTAGAGCAGTAGCTACGACATTGCTTATTTCATTTGACAATATTGGTGTAGTTACATTTTTTGCTTCAAGTTTGAATTTTTTTAAAAGTTGTTGTGTACATCCAACTTGTTTTAACTTTATTTCATTACTTTCCTTTTCAAATGCTATTCCTAGAAATTTTGAAGGATTTTTAAATACAGTATTTTGATTTCAAATTCTTTAGCTAATTCTAAAAGCAAACATTGCATCACAGATCTCTTTTCCAAATAAAATTCCATCATCGACATATATTGCTAATAAATATCATTGAATCATCTGTAGTTTTAAAAATACATTTTTCTGTTTTCAGCTTATCAAGACCTTTTGATTTCAAAAAAAAAAACAGTCAGCCTTCGATTCCAGTTCAAAGGAGCTTGTTTAAAACATAGAGATTTCTGCAACTTACATATTTTATTTTTTATATCAAAACCGTCAGGTGTAAACATGTAAATATCTTCATTTAAATATCCATATAAAAATGCTGTTTTTACATCAAATATCATTATCTGATATTTTTTATTTGCTGACATGGCGAAAATCATTCTAAAACTACGTTTAGATGATGCCTCTCTGCATGCAATGTTGTATGCAGAATGACGCATGCCTCAGTGTGCAACAGTCGCATGAGGCATGCAACTTGCCCCTTCGTGTTCACACATGGAGGACATATTGCAGACAACACCAACACAAAAAGAATTGTACACTGCTGCTTTAGCAGCAGCTACTGTTATCGTTTCAAATGACAGAAGGAAAAGAAGAAAAAAGAAAATGTTTTGACTCTCAAATATTTCGATCGAAGCACTAATAACATCAGTATTTTCAACCAAGTCAGGTTAGATAGTTTCAGTCTTTTCAAAAAATTTACTATAATGACTTGTCGATGATAAATTTCCGCATCTCAATCCATAAAGCAAAGAAAAATTTGTGAAAAAAGTTTAAAAATAAATCAAAGCAATAAGATGTTGCAAGAGTAGTTGCACATGTAACCCAACTAGGATGGGGAACACATGTGCCTTCTTGCGCCTAGTATTGCAACAGATTTTGAGGCATGCGCCTAGTTGCATGAAAAGTTGCACGGTCTAAACGTAGCTTTAAAGTACCTGTACTACTATTAACAAAAGGACTAAATGTCTCTTCATAGTCTATCCCTTGTTTTTGTTCACAACCTCTTACTACAAGTCTGGCCTTGTAAATACCGTCATCCTTTTTCCGAAAAATCCATCTGCTTGTATTCTTTTATTTTTATCAATTTCATCTTGATCTATTAATTTCCAGCTGTTGTTTTTAATTAGAGATTTCTTTGAAAATATGCATCCATGTATAAATTAAATAACCACAGGGACATCACACCTCATCTAATCCATTTCTCAAATGTAATAGCTCTTACTGCCTCTAGTAGCTGTTCATTCACACCATATTCTCTCTGCACTTTCCACAGATTATGTCTATTCACTGTCATATGCTTTCTCAAGATCTACAAAAGCACAGAATATCTTTTTCTCATATGGAGATATTTCTCCACAATCACATGCATTGAGAAAATTTGGTCCAGACATCCTCTTCACTTTCTCAATTACAATTTTACCAAATACCTTCTTAGCTACACTCAGAAAATTTATACCCCTTATAATTTTTGCATTTAACCACTCCCTTGAGCTTTGTAGTTGGGCAAAATAACAGATTTAGTCCAGTCATTCGGAACCACATTTTTCATCCAATATAGTTTACACAGATACCAACAACCACACTCCACAATAGATTTCTCACTATTCAACATCTCAGCTGTGATCCCTTCCATACCAGGTTTCTTACCATACTTCAACCTGGCAATCACTCATCTCTTCTTCACTGATTTGCTCATCATGCTCACAATCATTCATTGTATTTATCCTGTTCTCCTCACACTCACTCTTATCTCTTTCTCCAGTAGATTTGTGAATTCATGAAAATACTCTTCATCTATCATTTATCCTAGATTCATCCCACAACATTCTACTATTTTTATCTTTTACACCAAACCCGCACTTTGTTCTATTTTTAAATTTCTTATATACCTCCAGCACATTCTTTTATTCTCTTCAAAATCATTTTGCAGTTTCTCATCTTTTTCTCTTATCACTTTCTCTTTACTCTCTTTGCACACACATTTCTGATACTCATTTGCTATCAATTTTCATTTAACATTCCCAAATATGTTTTTTTCTTAGCCATATGTACTACCTCATCATTCCCCTATACCAAGGGTGTCAAACTGGCAGCCCTCGAAGGGATTTTTTGTGGCCCCCAATACTCAACTAAAATGAAAATGAGAACAATATGTTATGAGATAATAGGAAGTAACTCTAGCTTCATAGCTATGTCATATAAAGTGATGCACTGGTTTGATTTTAACGAAATTTGTTGTACAAGTTTTTTCGATTGGCTTTATTGGACATATGCATGCAGATGGCTTTCGGATTGGTGACACCAACTAAGTGCTTTCCTGCAAGAACTATATCATTTTGTGTGGAATTTCTTACCAAAAAACAAAGTTATAAATGAGAATCTATTTTTTTTTTGGATATCCAAATACAATAATCGACTTCCAAACAATTCCTCTTTGAAGGACGTCTATAAAGGTGTGCTAACGAGCTTATTAAAGATTTATTTGTTGTGTTATTATTTTAAAAATGTAAGTAGATATGACTATTTAAATTTATAAAATTTCAATGAAAACTTTTGTTTTTTATAGAAAATCTGACTTTTAATGCTTAATAGAAAATTAGATTCACTGCGAGAAATTAAAAGCACATGCATAATGAAAAGCAATTATGTAATAATTATATACTTTTGCAATATGTTCATTTGATTGCATAATGTTTTTAATTATCCTATCTATATTTCTAAATCTACTCTAAAATATAATTTTAAAAAATTTAAATATGATGTGGCCTGCGGCAATCTTACAGGCAGGGCTTGCCTCAGTGGAGCGAGAGGTTGCCGAGAGGTCGGCCTGATATTAAAGGATGGGAAGGACGCTGACTCCTGAATATATTTTCCAAGAAGTGGGACTCGAATTCGATTTTTTTTGTCAACAATGACGCCACTTTCCACTCAGTAAGAGTACTAAGTGGTGGGGCGAAACAAGCCCTTCCACAGGCTGCCCACCCCTGCGGAGGGGTCAGCCGGATTGTGGAGGACGGGGATCGACGGGCCGGGCCCGGACCCCATGATAAATTATTTCAAGGGGTGGGACCCGAGACTCCAACCCGGGTCCTCCAGAGTGGAAAGCCGAAGCGTTTCCACGCGGCCAATCCGGCCGACTACTCAAATTCGATTATAGGTATAAAGTCAAAGTATTTTACGTTATCGATCCTGTAGACATATTGTTTGCTAACAACTTGTGATCATTTTATCGTCACGTTCTAATCTCTCCGATTATTAAATGGCGTACTTCAAATCCTGTTACAGATTGCCAACAGTATGGAAGTATCAGCCAGATTGCATAAGCAGGGATCGATGTCAGGTTACCTAAAATAAATCTTTAGTATGAGATCAGTTTCGATTCTGATCTGAATAGAAGTGTTTCCTTGCGATCAGTCCGGCCGACAACTGATGGTTACTATTAACCTTCTGCGATTCATCCTATTTTAAATCAAAAGTATAGCCTGCGATCAGTCCGGCCGACAACAACTGATGGTTACTATTAACCTTCTGCGATTCATCCTATTTTAAATCAAAAGTATAGGAAAACAAATATAGATCACTCAAATTTTGTATATATATTGTAGTATAAGTGATGATTTGTGATATAAGGAAAGAAAATAGAAAATATTTTGAATTTTCAGACAGTTGGGATTATAAGGAATGTAGGAGAAACAAACTAGCTTAAAATCATATTAGAAAAAAATATAAAATCTGTAAAAAAAATTTGAAAGTTAAGGAGTTCGGTTGTTTTATACAGATATTGCACTCCTTGAGTTATATTGTACTGTATAGTATAATGTACAAACTAAGAATGGTACAAACAACAGATTCTTAATACAAATACTAACAGTAAATTATTCAACAAAATTATGATTATTAACATTTTAATTATTATTATTAGTTTTTATATTTAAATGTGCAAATTAATTTGATAAAACTAATTATATTGATGTTAAAATTATCACTTTTCAAATATGTTTTACATTATTTGGCGAATCAATAACTACTACCGCATGATTTGCGGCTGTAGTGTCAGATTAGAGTTCGAATCTGGATCGAAGAGGATAACCAAGATGGCGGATCCTTTGAGTTTACTGAGACAGTATAATGTCAACAAAAAGGAAATAGTTGAGAGACTAAATCAAATAATTTTCGGTGAATATTCATGGCCCAAAACAGTAAAGACAAATTACCTAGTTTGGGGGTAAGTGTACGCTTCTTGTTAATTTATAAAACTAAAATTTGTTCAATGAAGTAAAACTTGAAATAACATATATAAATTAATTTTTGCATGCTTTAAATTAACTTAACAATCGTTAGCATTATGTTTGTGATTAATATTTAAGTTGCATTCAGTTGTTGTTGTTTTTTACATTTATTAGAGCCCTGATATTTAATTACCATATTGTTTATGGTGTATTCGGTACAGTGTAGCCGGATGCGGCCCTTTATGCAGCCCCTTCCGTAATCAGCGTTTTGACATTAGTTTCGAGTAGCCTTTTAATATATAAATAATTCATAAAAAATCATAACAGTTGTTCAACAATGGTATATGTTACAATAAACACTTTCTATAAAAAGGCAATTATAGTATTATATAGTAATTGTTGATTTTTATTGATTCTGCAAATATTTTACATAATTATTGCAATTAACACTTATTTATTAAATTACAATTAAAGATCTATAAGTAAGGTTTGATTACTAATTAATGATACCTGATTTTGTAGTTATGTATAATAAATTTTAGACTTAATGATGATTTGATTTGGCTTCTAAACATATTAATAATTTTATTAGTTATGTTTGCATTTCAATATCAAAATATTTTGAATTTGTTATTGATGATTTGATTTGGCTTCTAAACATTAATAATTTTATTAGTTATGTTTGCATTTCAATATCAAAATATTTTGAATTTGTTATGTATAATTTGAATAGAATGCCAGTCACTAATACTATCAATGTAACTAAATATAGATTAACTTGTATAGTCTACATTGCTTATTCACAGATTTATCATCATAAAATCATTTTATGCAATTTATTTATTTATATGTTGTTCAGAATAATAAATTATTTTAACTTTATTTACTCTTTAAATTATTAGCAAATAATTTTTGACAACATGTATCATTATACAGAATTTTATAAATGTGCTTTCTATAAATTTAAATATTAATGTTTTATTATAAATATTATTTCAAATAATTATTATACATTTTGATTTCTGAATCTTTGTGAAATGCTTTGATGTGTTTATGGCCTATAAGCTGCATCAATGTAATTATAGTTTCAAGGAACAGTTTAAATATAGATGATGATATTTTTAATTAACAAAATGCATCAAATAACAAATATAATTTTAATTCCAAATATAAATAAATAAAAAAGATGGGTAAAATTCACTAATATTTAAATGATAAAATAATTATAATATTTTATCATTTAAAAGATAATTTTTAATTAATAAATTGTTTTAAAGTAAAAAGATCTATTTAAATCTATTTAGTACACTTTTCCAATTTCAGAAATAGTCATATTAACAGTAAAGGTAATTAGACTAAATAGTTTTAAGTGCTCTAAATTCACTAATTATAAATATGCTTTTAATGTATTTATAAAAATAATTAGGCAAAATTTTAGAATAAGTATCTTAAATTAATAAAATAAAGGATCATTAGAGAAACTTTTTGAAAAGAACCATGCATCTATTTTGAATGGTCCTAATTATCTGTATTTATTTTATTAATGAAACTGGCTAAAAATAATAGATTAGTATATATTATCTTAGTTTAAACTTAATTTTTTTCCAAAAAATTTAGAATAGAAATAGGTTATGATTGTTTTATCATTAGCTCTAATTATATTTCCATAGACTGTATTGAAAGTGCTACACATTAAATATAAAATACTTTAACAGATGTTCTGCAGTGTTGCAGAGTTGGAGTCGGGGAGTCGGAGGTTTTTGGGTGGAGTCAGAGTCAGATTTTTAAACTGCCCAGAGTCTGGAGTTGGAGTCGGAAAAAACAATCGACTCCCGACTCCTTATGTCCCTACTTACCTAGAGCTAGAGCTATATATATCGTTTCTAACTATTTAAGGCTAATGATAGTAAGTTATGAATAATATCAATAATATAAATTTATGAAAAGGCCCCTATAGTGTTATTAATTAATTTATGAATCTCAACTCTAAGTGCTATACATTGCACTATTTATTCTCACTTCACCAATTACTTCTCTTGCAATGCTCATTAATACAATCCTTAAAGTGTGTCCACACATCCTCTGTTTTGCATATATTCTCATCCACTCGACCTAGCTTTTCATACACCTTCTCATATATCTCTCACTTCACATGCAGATTTTCCACTTTCACTCATATTTGTATTTCTTTTGACTTCTTAATATTTCTCCATCTTCTCAGTAAATTCATCCTAGACCACAAGATAGTGTGATCTGAGCCTATCTCTGCATGTCTCATCAATCTTGTATCCATAACTTTCATGAATGAAATTTGACAATAAAATTAAGGGCTAACAAAATTAATAATTTATGATTATGCAATGATTTATCTAAAGAAATTAAAACAAAGTTTTTAAAATCAGACAAACAATCATCACAAATAATTTGCACCATATAAAGAATTTTTATTCATCATCATCGATGAATAACCTTTATTGTAGATGTACTACTATCTTGGGCACAATTAGGGAAAAGAAGTTATTTACATAGTATATCGGTAAACCAGAGGGCATATTATTTCCACTTCCCAGCTTCTATTTTGATTCTTCCCAATTTTGAAACAATTTTTGCTACAAACCCAGCCATACTATATTGAATAGCTTATGTATGACTTGAAATATCTTTTTATGAATTTTTAGCATTTATTTACTGCAATTAATGTTCATATTTTTGATATTTCAAATTTTGAAAAAAAAAAAGAAAAGCTCAAACATAGGAATTCATTACTCAGAGAATTACCCAGGGTTGCAGAGTTGGAGTTGGAAAAAACAACCAACTCAAGTCCCTACTTACCTAGGGCTAGAGCTATATATCGTTTCTAACTATTTAAGGCTAATGATAGTAAGTTAAGAATAATATCAATTATCTAAATTTATGAAAAGGCCCCTATAGTGATATTAGTTAATTTATGAATCTCAACTCTAACAAGTAAGTGATAAATTTTTGCCTTTTGGTGCCATATTTAGACTATTTTATTGAAAGTGTTGTGATCTAAGCCAAACTGAAACTTAGGCATAGGATTCTGATTAATGATTAAAATATAGTCCATAGCCTAACTCATATGCCTAGCGGCTAGCATTTTTGCACATCAATACAGACAATGCAAGAGGATTATTGAAGGTAGCCTAAGATATCTGCTCTAATGCCAATGTAACATATTAATTTGGTTTGATAAGAGGTCATTTTAATTTTTTAAGTGCAGTGTGTAGGCTCATTTCAGCAAATGATGTGGATTTTCTGTTTGACACTCAACTCCAGTGGACCAAACGAGTGCTCCGCTCACTCTGCCGGAGGGTAAATATATACATATATGAAAGAAAAATTAGAATTAAATTTAAATTTACTAAATTACCGTATTTACTTGAATAAATTGGTAAAAATACGAAACCCATGTATTAGCCAATCCAGACTTTAGCACTTAAAATTCGATAAAAATCCAATGTCCAATGCAAATACTAATGATCTAAATTAAAATACCTGCCTCATCTACCGCCGGGTCGTCGCCATGACAGTAGCCTTTCGTTCCTGTATCATTTAATCCTATTTTGGACCTGGCTGTCGATACTCCTTTTTTGTCCGTCATTCACGTTCATATAATT
Source organism: Olivierus martensii (assembly GCA_000484575.1). Classification (NCBI taxonomy): domain Eukaryota; kingdom Metazoa; phylum Arthropoda; class Arachnida; order Scorpiones; family Buthidae; genus Olivierus; species Olivierus martensii. Next base: position 11,829 of record AYEL01066144.1, read on the forward strand.
TAAAATGTTTATTATTTCTCAGTAATAGAAATAGATTTTACATTTCTATGGTCGGATTTTTCCAAATTGTTTTTCGACGTAGTTTCGACTTGTTGGCGAGAAATTTTCTTGGTCTGCGGTCACGTGATCTCCTGTCGTCTGGGTTGCCAGATTTGAAGATCCGCTACCGTTTGGTCCCGTCGACCTCTCAAATTTCCAAAATAAACATTCTAAAAATTTAAGACTGTATAAATTATGAAAATAGGTTATAGGTTAGTACTTATAGGCCCAAGCTTAGTACTAACTTTGGTTCTTTTCCGTTAGCCGGCCGTCGCGTCGCGTCGAGGGAGTATCCGGCCTTCGACTTAGCCTGACCTTGATTGACTTTATATTATTTTGTTGAGGAGCGGAGCGACGAAACTTATAGTGGTCCCGGCTGGTGCGCGTAGCGCGCTAGGAGCCCCGAAGGGGCCCGCGTCCCGGGACCGCTATTGGATCGGCCCCCTCCGTTGTATTCGACGGGCCCGCAG
>AYEL01066146.1:0-19977 GCA_000484575.1 Olivierus martensii
TCAGCGCGGTATAGTCACTTGAAGCTCCGCGGAGTTGCTACTGTCATGGCGGCGACCCGGCGGTAGACGAGGCAGGTATTTTAATTTAGCCTGTTTTTTTAATTTTTTACTTTGGATTTTTTTGTGCACGCGCCATTATCGGAGGTCAGATTAAGCCCCCCGATGACGTTATTTCCGGTCCAGTGCCAAAATTTCAGCTCCTACGGCAAAAGTAGCGATTCTGCACAATTACCAAAATTTGTACAGTACTAACCTTTCTGTCTTTGGAAATCTATACATTATTTTATCAGATGAATTGTTATTACAACCTTCAAACGAACAGTAATTTGATTTCTCTTTAGGTTTCATATTGTTAAACTTAAAATATATAATAGAAATTTTAGAGTAAATCTTTGATTTTACACGCTCGGTTTCTTCCGTCTATACCTCGTGGTCCGTACGTTGAAATTTTTAACTTAGCGCCATTTCCGATTCTGCGCAAAACTTTCATGTGATCAACGCATGCCCGAATATTGAAAGTGTTTCATCCCCCCGCTCGTTAGATGGCGTTGATAAGGTGGCCTCGTTCACTTGTCGGCGCAGTGATTCATGGGAAGGTTTACGTCACGAGATTCCAAGTTGAATGCGGTTGAACGTATATTTTTGGTGTTGCTTATTATATACTCGCTTTGAGTATGAGTCAAGAAAGATTAGAGGGACAGTCATATTATGACCGTCCCTCTAATTTTTCTTGACTCATACTCGATCTCAAATAATTTTTTATTGATCTTAATTTCGTGAATATACAAGACTTAGCAAAGCAAATCAATTTTGATGATGTGTTAGAACAATTGGCAATACAAAAAGCTGTAGGAAATAGGCAATAATTAAAAATAATATAATTTTCTTGTTTTCTGTGATTCTTTGTCGAGTTTATAATTATATGTATTTAATATTTCCAAATTACGTTAATAAAATTATATGATTTTTCGGTGAAAAATACTTTTTTACAAATATATTGGGGACTCACTAATAACTTTTTCCCGTGGTCTGACAAAATCTCCAGCCAGCCCTGCCCATCCTGTATCTTCAGTCGTTACGCGCTAGTACGGCAGTATCGATTGTAAAAAATATTTTAATATTTCCCTGCCGGTTGTTAAATGATATACTGTATTAATAATTATGTAAGTAGTAAACATTTATATTCTAATATTAACTCATAATATTGTACTCGTAACTAAACTGTTTTGTTACTATTTGTATACAGATTATTCGAAACGTTGTACCTGTATATTCATTTCAGGAATGATCCTCCAGATTTTTTCAGTAGAGATCCAGGCCTTGTTCATTGAATCTTTCATCTAATGGATGATTGCACCATGGTTATATGCGATTTGTGGCGTGCATTTGAATAAACCTACTGTTCAGTATACTGCAAAAGATGGAAGTGGCGTAAAACTCAATAACATAAGATTGGCCCATCGATCCACGTTTTCTATAGTTCTGCTGACTACCCACGAATGTGGGTTGCATATGATAGGACCTGGAATGGTGTCGCCATTTAATAATTAATATTGATTATAAAATAGCATTAAAGAAAAGTATATGACAAGAATGGAATGCAAAGTAAACTAAAAATTTTAAGTCAAATCTTAGCGATCACCTATATAAAATATCGAACTATCAGTGTAATATTTCTTGCGTAAATATAGTAAAGATTTAAGTTTATGAACAATTTTGCTTGCTTTTCAAATAGAAATTATATTTATAGAAATTATGTAGACTTATGAATATAGCCTATTTAATTGGTGGGACAATATAATGTTTTTGATATCGCTGTTCGAAAAATGAAATCTTTAATAAAGTTATACATAGAATAAATATATTAACTTAATTTTTCTCAGATTATTAATTATGCCATCTCAAAATCATATATTGTGCAATATAATTTTAGTGACTTTAATTTTATCGGTCTTACAAAAGCGACCTCTGATAGTCATTTTGAGAGGCAAGCTTCACGACGTTCTTTCATGCGAAGTTTAAAATTGTGTTTTAGTCAAGTATAGAGAAACGTTGTAAGTAAATCAATTCTTTGTAATATAATTTAAGAAATAAAGTTTATTGAATACACTTATTATGTAGAAAATGTGGGAAAATTTAATCTATTAAATATTCAGATTACAAATATATAATTCTAGAATTCGAAATACCTTATCATTTTGAATAACTACGTTACTAATTTTTATTGTCATGAATACCAAATTTGTCAGTAAATATCCAATATAATGCTGTTAATTATTCAATGACAGATATGAATGAAATTGGTATATTTATATTGGGTATTGTGTATTACTTTTCAATTGTGTAGTTAGAATACGGACGAATATTATATAGACACATCATTAGATTTTATTCTAATTTTGATCAAATTTAAATATCAAAATTGGTTACCCGAAATTGATATCTGTATACGTGTGTGAACTAAAACTTAGTAATTGAAATACTTGTTATGAAGTATTGTATGACGATAGAAGTTCAGTTTATATATCTCCATGCTTTTAATTGGCTGAATAAGAGATGATATGCCCTCAAAAATGGTCTTGTGTAGAGATTATTCGGTAAAATTCTAATTGAGCTACAGCACGCGGATATATAATAAGCGACCGTCGACTCGAAATTAAATTCTTACTTTTTGATTATATGTTAGAGTTTAATAAAAACATATTGAAAACCCAAATAGTTTTGGAGTGAATCTTTAATACAACGGAATCGTCAATTCGTATTTTATACCGTACATCAGTCGGTGGGCGACGAATCTTCAATTCTCTAATGCTATAGTTCAGGTAGAATCCTTCCGATTATTCATCTTATATATTCTTTTAAAAGGAATACAAGTAATATTACACATTGTGAAAACTGAGTTAATTTTAATATACAGTAAACCTTTTCTAATCCACTTACAGTTAATTCAAATATTGGATAATCTGGATTGAAATATAAAAAATTTAGTAATCAGTTATGCATACGTTATCAAATCAAAAATTGTAGGAGTATTAAGAACACTTAAGAATTATATAGAAAATTTTAGTTAAAAATACAGCAGCAAAGATCTGTTCAGACAAAACTTGAAAGTTTCTTCAAATCAATATTAGGTTAAAAACTAATTCTAATTACAGCTTCTGAGCCTCAATATCAATAAATGAATGTATAAATTCTTTCAATATGTTTATTGATAGAAGGTTGAGAAACTTGGTAGTATTACAACAATGATTTTGACATTATGGTTAGAATAATTATTATTATTAATTTAATTCTCAATACAGTAGGTTGCTGATTTGCATGTTTAATTCATCCAAAATATTTCCATGTAAATCGAAAATTGTGTAAGCCCAACAGGTTAAATTTGATATACATGAATAGATGCATTAGCAAATAGAATGGCTAAATGAAACTTATTAGCATATTTTAAGCATAGATAAGAAAATTTAAGTCTATGAATGATGTTTTTGCAAAAAAAGTAAAATGGAAAATGAATTTTTCATTCATGTTTTATGGAAATCAATAAAAATAATATGACATGAATATCTCTGAAACCACACCTCTAAACCATGTAAGTTGGGGACCTACTGTAATAAAGTTATTATATACTGAAATATAAACCACACAAGAGCCCTTTAGCAGTCAAAAGATTTTTATTCAGAAACACTTTCAATGCTCTTGGCGTTTTCCTCAGCTGTTACAATCTAACAGCTGAGGAAGACGCCAAGAGCGTCAAAAGCGTTTCTGAATAAAAATCTTTTGACTGCTAAAGGGCTTTGAGTGGTTTTACTTGTAATTTGTGTTTGGTGCAGTCTGAACATTTAACACTGAAGTATATGTAAGCATGCTGAAAAGTAATGCTTTCTAATTTTATATTTTTTTTTCTATACTACTATCTATCATGCATTCTATTCATTAGAAATTCCTGCTTCACTGATGCAAATTTTTCTTCTTAGAAAGCTCTGAGTTATAGCCAAAAACATGGTGGCATGTAACAACACTATGTCAGTATATCTGAAGCAGTAGGTGCTAGAATTTTTAATTGCAAAAAATGTTCTCCTAATTGATATTCATTGGAGAATGAAAGCTGTTTATAGGGACAAATGCATATTCATCAGTACTATCTGACATTGGGCTGTTCATGCTTGTAATGAAGAACAGAGTGGAAGACCACAAACTCATTCAAATCATGTTGATAAACTCATTAGAGGGAATCATCATCACAATGCAGGAACAGCTATCAGTCAAATGTGGTATATCATGTGAGCATGTTCAGGCAATAATTGCAAAACTTGGATTGCAAAAACTTTGTGCACAATGGGTGCCTCAAATGCTCATTCCTCACATGTAACAGAAGATCACGTGTGATTTATTTTCTAGATGTGAAAATAAATAAATAAAAATTTATTATTTTTATCAACACTACTAAATCAAAATTAACACAAAACAACAAGCTTATTTAATGAACCAAAAAGATTTTTTTTATAAAATACTTTCAGGTATTAACCCATTATCAGTAAACTACACCTGAAAGTACTTTATAATAAAATTCTTTTGGTTTGTTGAATAAGTTTGTTTCTGAACCAGGACTTTATTATTACTTATATCATTAAATTTTCCATTTATAAGTTTTTTTTTTTTGGGGGGAGCCAACTTTTGCTTCACTAATCTGGATTATTGCTTAATCCACATGACTGCTTTCCCAATCAATCTGGATTAGCATAGGTACTTTGCATATATCAAAATTAATTTATTATTTGCCTATTTGTGTGATAATTTCAGATTTTCCTGCCCAGTGAGCTAAATTTGTAATCTATTATAGTTGGAAATAATGAAGCAGTGTAAAAATATGGTAGATTCAATATATAAATTTAGTCATCTAAATATATTGAATTGTGAAGCTTAGTCATACATTTTCATTTATGTAAATTTTTATCTGTGTAGAGTAATGGCGAAATATCCCTAAAAGATTGGTGTTCCAAAAATAATGGAAATTTAAAAAATTGGATTGAATTTTTTGAATCCATAATTATTCATGTATTTAACTTAATTCAAATTTATGTGTATTTTAAAATAAACAGAAATAGCTTTTTTTTTTTTTTTTTCGACGCTCTTCCGATCTAATAGAATATGTTTTCTTTTTCCCTAAAAGTTTATATAATTGTTCATCAATAATAATATACTGTACATGTAATACTAAATTATTTATTATTTATTTAATTCAAAACACCCTACAAAAACAGGTGACCCCACATAACAATTATAAAACATACAGAAAACAGAAAGTAATAAAAATAACAAACAAAAATACTTTAAGAGGCGGCAGTCAGTAAAATCTGTTGTAAGTTCGAGAAGCACAAACAAAAAAGCAGTTCATCGATTTACCTGTATGATATTTTTTGATATGAATAAATTCTGATTTTCTTAAATTGGCTTGAGGAACATTATAATAAATAATATCTGCATTGAGTTTTCCATTTATATATTTATTGATCATTTTTAAATCTTGTGTGGATGTGATTTTGTCAATAGTTGGAAAGTCAGAAAGACAGTCATGGTTGGAAGAACTTGTTTGGTTGTTTTTGATGATAAAACTCATGGTAGAAATAGACTGATTATATGCTGCAGCAAGATTTTCAAGATAACTATGTAGAGCAGAAGAATAGATAATGATTCTGAAGGCAAATATTGAAATAAAATTTGATGAAAATACATACGGAGAGCTTGAAATATTTTATAAGTATCTTTTTGTAAAAGCAGATTTTTTATAAAGCTGGTTTATAAGATATTGATTATAATATTTAAAAGATAATTTGGAGTCGAAGATAATTCCTAAATCTTTATGGTGTTCAGTAAGATAAATTAAATGCCCACAGCAGCTTAAAGGTGAGATGTTGCTGATATTTTTAAGTGAAAAAAATCATATATGCTGATTTATTATAATTAATCTTTAGATTATTCTCAGTGAACCAATTTGGTACTATCTGGATTTCATTAGTTAAAATTGATTTATTATTACAATGCAGTTTGAAGTCATTGGCATAATCAAGCAGTTTAGAATGAATGTTGAGTGTAAAGACTGGATTCATGTATAAAATGAAGAGAAGAGCACTTAGAGAGGATTCTTGAGCAATGCCGAGAGTTGGTATATAATCAGGAGACATAAAGTTACTGCAATAAATAATTTTCTATTCTTTAGGAACTTTATAATCCAGTAAATGAAAATATAATCTATATTAAACTCATTAAGTAATCTATAATACAGAATGTCGAGATTTATAGAGTCGAAAGCAGTGGTTAAATCCAAATATAAAACAGAAGTTTTTATTTTTGTCTTAAAAATCACTATAAATGTCTGAGGTAAAATCCAATAGATTGGTAGAAGTAGATTTGTTCTTTATGGCATAATGTTGGGCATGAGATATGTACTGTTTCACACTAAAGTCAATATATTTCAAAAGTATTTTTTCAAAAGTCCGCAACATACAGTCAGATATTGAAATTGGTAATATGACGAAGGATCAGACGGATTCTTAAATTTTTTTAATATCTGAATCATTTTGGCTCTACACCATCTATTTGGTATATATCCGGTTTCCAAAGTTCATTTAAATAGAAAAGCAATGTGATTTAACACAGGTGGAAACATTTTCTGATAGAAGAAAAATGGAATATTGTCAGGACCTTTGGAATTTTTATTCCTGGACTTTACAGAAAATGACATTAAAATGGCATTAAAGTCTATTCGTACATTGAGTAAAGGCTTCATTTGAAAGTTATGGGTATCTTGAACAGAAAATTTTGATGACAGCTGACTGCAAATATCCAAGAATAACTCATAGGAGAAAGGTGATTTAGTAGATTTGGCCCAGTGAGATATAGAGTTTATAGTAGTCCATAATTTTCGATTATTTCTAGTATAGATAAAGATATTATTAGTGATGTATTGTTTTTTATCAATAATTAAACAATTGAGGAAATCAGATTTTAAACTGTAATAACTATAGAGATCAGAAAGATAGCCGAAGTTCCTCCATAATTTATACTGTTTGTTCATTTTGTTTTGTAATTTTCTGGTTTAAGCTGACATTCATACTGGTCTCCTGACTAATTTAGCTCAAGTTGGTATATATTTGAGAATTACATTGTTGATCCATGAGTAAAAAGATGCATAAAAATCTTCCAGATTCAAATTAGATTGATATAATATTCCAGATTCTATAGTCTATTTTCGTTAAGAAGAAAGCTGCTGTAAACATTGGAGGTGTTGTTAGGTGGACCTAGCGGCTAGCTAACTAAATTAATATGTTACATTGGCTCTTAATGCCAATATAACATTTAATATAGTTTGATAAGAGGTCATTTTAATTTTTTAAGTGCAGTGTGTCGGCTATTTTCAGCAAATGATGTGGATTTTTCATTTGATACTCAACTCCAATGGACCAAATGAGTGCTCCGCTCACTCGGCCAGAGGGTAAATATATACATATATAAAAGAAAAATTAGAATTAAATTTAAATTTACTAAATTATCGTATTTACTTGAATATAAGCTGACTCCCTGACTAGAGTTTGAAAATTGGTAAAAATGCAAAACCCGTGTATAAGTCTATCCAGACTTTAGCACTTTAAATTCTATAAAAATCCAATGTCCAATGCAAATACTGATGATGAAACTGATTTTGAAAATTTTTAGATCAAGCAGACCATTTCCCAGCGTCCAAAAAAGAAAACTCAAGTCTGATACTGAAAAAAGTAAACCTACAAATATATCACACAAGAAAACTCGAGTCTGATACTGAAAAAAGTAAATCTACAAATATATCCCAAATACCACGAGTCTGATATTGAAAAAAGTAAACCTACAAATATATCGCAAATAGCAAATTTCAAGGTGGAATATAACAATGCTCTAATAGAAGTTGAATGTTTTGACAGAAAATCTAAATTAAATAATAGAGAGGCCATCTAAATATCCTGAAATTGTAGATGATGCTGTATTTCTTGTTACAGCTATGCCTTTAATTACAGATCAGCGTACAGAGATTATTTTCCTCACTCTGTTTGATCAGAGAACTGCAATGACAGATGAACTTACTGAGGCTATTTTGTTTATTAGAATCAATGCTTAAATTTAATTTTGGTATTTGCCTATTTGGTAAGTAATTAAAATTTAAAACTCTAAAAGGAAGCTTTTACTTTTTAATCCAGTGTTAATTTTATTTTAATAGGCATATATTCTAGTTAGAACTTGTAAGTTAGAAATTATAATTAAAGTAATTTTAGCATGACTAAATGCTTCCAAGGAGAAAGATTTTTATTATTATTCAAATTTCAAGTAGCAATAAAACAAATCATGTAAAATTTTAGAAGGACATGCATCTCTCTTTTCAGTGTATTAAAGTTGCTAATTGTTATCGTTGTTATTTTGTAAATTGTAACAACCTATACGAAAACCGAAATTTTGGATAATCCCTCTTAAAAATTGTAAGAAAGTATGGGCCTACCTAGTATCTACAGCCAAAGTGCCATCAAATCAACATAAAGTTGCCAGAAGAATCACTGCAATAAACTCCTGCATAGTTAAAGTTAATATTTTAAATGAATTTAAAATATTAACTTTAACTATGCAGGAGTTGGAGCCAGACCTTACAAATTTTAGGGAGTCGGAGTCAGACCTTACAAATTTTTAGGGAGTCGGAGTTGGATTAGGAGTCAGATCATTTGTTATCCGACTCTGCAACCCTGATATTCTGATAATTTTTTGTGGACTGAGATATTTAAATCAATTTGACTTATTTGTTTTATACATTAAAAATATTTTAAAATTCTAATTAATTAAACTATGATGGTATTTTGTTGTTTTATTGAAATATGCTAAATATAATAAATGTAATTGTTTAAATAAGTGAATTATTTTGTATTAATTAGTTTTACTAATACTAACTTCAAGAAAATAGAATTTATTTTTGCCAGTAATTTAGCAGAATGAAAATTTTTCAGAATTAAATTTAAGGCAATATTTGATGAAAATTTTAATTTTTAACTAATAAGTAAAATTGCAAAGATGGCATGTTTATTGCCATATTATGCTTAAATTTATAGATTATTTGACATTCAATAGCTCTAAAATTCAAAATCCAATAGTAAGAAATAGGCTAAATAGATTATGACTCTCATAAACTATAATTATATTAATATATTTGAAATATTTAAACATTAATAGATAAAATAGTATTGACTTTGGTATACAAGAATGAATTAAAAATTTTTATATTGGAATTAATGAGAAATAAGTTTGATTTATGAATTTTCATTAACAAATAGTTTTTACGGTTCCAATAATTTATTCTTTGTAAATTAAGGGATATCTGTATTACATTTCTATTAATATATATGTAACAAACTAAAATATTATGACAAATACTATAAACACACATTACCATATTAAATGGGGCATGGAATTTCAATTGTTTTCTCTTTTTAGTTGCTTTTGGGTAAATGCCCATCAAATTCAGGTATTTTAGTCATTTAATCAGGAAATTAAAAGTTTTGTTAAATTAGGATAAAATTAGTTGTTTTTTTATTAACAATTACTATATATTGATTTTAGATTTCATATTATGTTTTTAATGATATAATCATTTATTTTTGCAAAGACAAATCAGAACTATTTAAATAAAGAAAAAACTTATTAGAAAATCATATTTATTGCATAGAATACAAAAATTTCAGTAAGTTTTATATTTTTCATTAAAAGTTATAATAATTCAGAAAAGACTTGTAAATCTTGCTTTTATAAAGTATTATAGCTTTAAATGTGGTATAGATTTTATAATTTATAACTTTATTGAAAACAAAATTTTTATTCTGATTATATTTATTTAATAATGAATTATTCAAGACACTTTTTCAGTAATTTAGTATACATGTTTGTCAGTTATTTGATGTATATTATGAAAGTTTTATGAAAATTTAATATGAAAGTCAAGATATAAGTTTTCATATTAATATGTATTATGAAGTTATTAAATATTGCTATGAATGATGATTTTAACTTGGAGATAAAACAATCAGTAACAAAATACAAAACATTTTGTTAGAAACAATGCATATAATTGATATCTTATTTTACAGTAATAAATATTAAACTAATAATAAACTGATATTATAATATGAAGACTAATTACATAGTGATGGTAATGAGAAGCTAGATTGTTAATAATGATCAGCTTCTAAATTAAAATTAGCAAAAATGGGTAATTTAATAACTAACCAAAACAAGTACTAATTAAATTTATAAGTAAACTAGTATATAAGCCTGTTAATAAATTAAACTATAACTAGTATATACCGAGTATATACCTGTAATATATATGCTTATAAAATAGTATATATGACTGATTGATGAGCTGTATCTCTTCAAGCAATACAAATATTTATGTCAGCTTGGTCACTGTATGTTTTTCCTCAAATAAAATGACATTATAAAAATTTATATAACTATATTTTAATCTGTTGATTATTAAATGGATTAATTGAGGCCTTGCCATTAGATTATTAATTAAAGAATGGCAGACTTCATAATAGCAATCAACAGCACAGGTTCAGACCATCAAATATTTTCTATGGGGAGAATCTGGATTCAAGCCAAAATTCTCTGGATGGAAAGCCATTGTGTTTCCAGATATTCAATCCAACTTCATAAAACCAAAATACTGCTTGCTTATCAAATGATTAAAGTGCAACTACTAATAAAGCACAAACAGCAGTAAAATTACATAATTTCAATTTATAATTCAGTCCAACTGACAACACAATAAAATCAAACTAAATTAAAATATCTGTTGAATTTTGGGCCACCATATTGGATCCACCATTTTGAATTTGGAAAAAACTTATCAGATTCATAATCTCTAGCCCTAAAAACACTGATATGCTGAGTGTTTTTGTCAAAATAGGACTAACATTAAAAATTCATCAAATTTGAGAGCTGCAATTTTTATGGCTGCCATTTAAGTATAAATTTTTCAAACAATATGTGAAGGGATATTTTTTCAGCATGAAACTCTCAAATGACTCTCAACCAGAAGGCTGAAGGCTAGATAGAGTTCATTGACTTGGAACAGGACCCTTCCTGAAAACTGGAGCTATAGGATCCAGAATTGAATCCAAATTCTCCAGGATAGTAAGCTATTGCATTTACCACATGTCCATTTGGCTGACTTCTTTTTTCATAAAAACAGAAATCCTCTTTGGATTTCTTTCAAAAGTATTGAAATAACTTTATATAGTGTATATTGTAATATATTTCACAATTAGATTAATTAATAGTTTCTTATTTCACAGAATTTAATAAAAAGTTCCAAATATAAAGCAAAGAATTTTTGTGTAATTGCTACCATCATGAAGTACTGCCAGTAATATATTAACTAATTTTGTAATTTTGATTTATATTGGTTGCTAGAGCATTATGCTATCCTATTTCTTAAAACTATTAAGAGTTTTTGAAATTTCACGACATTTGAAAATGAAATTTCACATTTGTAGTAAGTATGAATGTTCATAACTAGAGAAGCACCTATATTAAAATTATATACAGATAATAAGATATCAAATTTTAGCTGATGTTGCTTATATTGAATGCTAGAATGATATGTTAAAAAGTTTAATTAATAGTGGATGAAGATACAGAAAATGATTTTCCTAAAATTTAGAAATTATTGACCTGGTTTTCTTTTTTAATTTTTAAACTGTATATGTTGATAGAAATAATCATTTTCAAACATTTTGCTGAAATGTATACTTAGGAAATTTTGTGCAAATATTTTTTTAAGAGGAATTTCTTCATGATATTACTGAAAACATTTTTTGGAAATATTTTAAATTGAAATGAAACAGCTTTATATGAAATGGCTACCATTATTGCAAAGCTATTGTTGGAAACCATGATGAGTTGTTATTGTAAGATGTTATTTCTTAAGTTTAGGATCTTGATGTTGAAAGATAGCATTATGTAGTAGAAGGATAAAAATAAGATAAATTAACAAAACAAAGATTATCAGAAATGCAATTAAATATATAATATATACACTATTAAAATAAAATTGAAAGAAGAACTTGACAATTTTCACTACCATAAGATTAATAAATTTCAATTTCAGTCAGTTTTAATATATTTGATTCTCTAATAAGACATAAAAATATATGTGAATTTCATTCAAATTAGAAAATATTTAAGATATACTTCTGCTAGATAATGGAAAGACAGATCTAATTCTATCCTAGTTTCTTTCATTTTGGAATGAAATTAGTCTAGATTTAATAGAAAAGAATTAATTGATTTGCAAATGCATTTTGTGCATATTAAGAAATAATTACTTGAAATGATATTTAGGAGTTATCTAAATTACTTGAGAAGGAATTTTATCATTCTAAAGGAAAGTTCTTTACATTATTGCTTAAAAAAAGCAATAGAAAGAAAGAAAAGAACTATTTTTTTACATGATGGTATAGCTATTTATTAAAAACTAAAATATAAATTTTAATAATATCTGAATATAAACTGTCCCAACCATGAATTGATAGGAACCTTCTCTCATTTGATGGTCACATATAGTATAATCATATGAGAGAAAAATAATTAAATAATAATGAATTAAGATAAATTTTAAATGTGTAGACTTTATCTGAAAAATAATGAGATATGAATAAATTATACCATCATTAACAATAATTATTGTACTTTATTTAGTAAATTAATTCAGAAGAGTTTGTTTTCATTAAAAATTATTAAATGCAATATCAAATATTAATACAGTGGATTCTGCTTAACTGGGACAGCCGCATAATTGGACCAAATCTCAAAGAACAGAAACCAAACTAATAAACTAATACATAATTTAAACACTTAATTGGGACTGTAGCAGAAAAGGAATTTTCAATTTTTGATATATATAAGGGATTTTTCGAAAGTATGGCTACACATACATACACTAATCTTTGCCAAGATGTCAAGAAAGGATTTTACACTCAAGTAAAATTGCTTTGCTGAATAAAATTAAAAGCCAGCCATTTAATACAAGCCATCGTAGACTCGCTAAAATAAATCAAAATCTACAATAGATTTTTATTTACAACAAGAAAATCAACTGTGTGACTTAGACGCACTGAAATAAACCAAAATCTACCATAGCGCATCTCCTACAACAAGAAATCAATTGTGTGAGGAGTGGGAATTACAGAAAGAAATTCCAGGAACATCCAAAAAAAAGTGTGATGGAAAGGATCTGGAAGTCGAAGAAGCATTAGATCAATGGATTTCTATAGTTAGCAGGTGAAGCGTGAATATCAGCGGCCCAGTGTTGAAGAAGTCAGAGGAGATCGGCAAAAAGCTAATAATTAGGTGCTTATTTTAATAAAGCATTAAAATAGGTACCTAATTATTATTTTTTACCTATTATTTATTTACCTACGAATTACATATTTTATTTTAGAATTTATTATTACTTCGTTTAATTGGGACAGCCGCTTAATTGGACCAAAATGGCTTAGTCCTGATGTGTCCCAATTAAGCAGAATTCACTGTATATGAATATATATTAATATTATAATAATATATTAACAAATTATGTTGTTTTATTATGAAAACTTTTTTGAGGAAGATTAGATATTGAATCTGTCAAATTTTTTAATATAATTTTATGGAATACAAATATAGATAATCCTTGATTTACAATTCTATTAACTTTCAACCATTGTTGTTGTGGGTTTGCAATACAGCACTTGAGAAATGCTGCATTGATCAGTCATGTTTATATGTTTGAGCCCTTGTGTCAATAGTAAAATATACTACAATAGGTGATCGGTTAACGAACAGTTCAGATAACGAACACTTTTTCCAAAGACTTTTATGTTTGGATAACGAACACCTCGCAGAACAAACTGTGACCTGCGGACTGACAGAATGACAGGTCAGTCGGATGGCTGCATGGTAAAGCTGTGGCTTACCATTATGGTAAGTCACAGCTTTACCACTCCTCCAATTTTTCGGGAGGGATCTGGGCCCAGCCCGTTGAAACCCATCGTTCAATCTTCCGGTTCACCCCATCATGAATATTGATCAGCATGTGATGATGGCAGCTCTATAAGTGGCCTCCACCAGATAAAAATATTCCATGAGGATATTTCGGCTTAACTAACCTAACGGAATGACAGGCTTAGGCATTGTGTGTTTGTGGACTTATGGGTAAGGATGGAAGAACAATAGTTTTTCCCGATTAAAATGAATTCGGAGACAACGTAAAACAAATCAAAGATTTATTAAAGAAGGTAAGAGAGAGATTTTACAATTTTTTGGTCTTAAAATGGCACCCATACCAGGTTGAGGTCAATAACCTTGGGGATCTCTACCATGACAATGCTATTAATTACTTCCGAAAAATCCTGAATGTGATAGAAAAGCAATCGATATTGGACAGATTCTTTATCGGAAAATAATCGTATAGATGAAAATGCAAGATTATGTATGTGTATATTATTATTATTACATATAAATAAACATAGTAAGAAATTATATAATTTTTTATTTCTATTACATATAAATAAACGTAGTAAGAAATTATATAATTTTTTATTTATTACTACATATAAATAAACGTAGTAAGAAATTATATAATTTTTTATTTATGTTGGGTCTCTGGAACAAATTAATCAAATTCCCATAAAAACCTATGGTAAATTGATGATTGAACAATTTAATTGTTAATGAACAATTCAATTCAATTCAATTGTTAATGAACAATTCGGATAACGAACATTGTTTTGGAACGGATTATGTTCGCTTACCAATCACCCACTGTATCAGTATCTGTTTTTTATGTAAATCATTTTGTTTTTATATTTGCTAAATTTATTGTGTTTATAATGAATAATGGTTTGGACAATTCAAAAGTATTTTACTACCGCATTCATGACTCAAACCTAATCCTATCATAACTTGAGATTATCTATAATTTTTTTTGCTTCTTATATTATTCATTTATAGATTAATTTTTTGAAATAAAAATGTTATTTAAGCAATAGAAATTTTAATTATTTTGCTACATGTATTATCTATATGTATGGGAATCCCTTGATTTATGCAGGTTTGAATAATGCAGTTTTGATTAGTGTGCAAAAAAAAAATTGAGACTATCCCTTAATATATGCAGTTTGCCAAATTTGATTAATGTGCTTCAAGTGAGTGTTTTTTCCTTCTTCTTTCAAACCTTCTGAAGCATTGGCTACTGAAGGGATTGTAGTCTACATGATTAGAGCATTGCAATAAATTTATTTTTTAATTCTGTTAATATTACAACTTTCGTCATCTAATTGTTATTTATTTTAATTGATTCGTAATTTTATTTATTAATATATTTAGTGTGAATGGCAATTACCTAATAATAGCCATTACAATATTGTATAGCCAGACTTGCTTTCATTTCCTCTCTAGTACTCAATGTCTACAGATGTGCAATTATTTATGCAATTTTGTAAAAATAATTTAAAAAATATAATTATAACCTATAAATATAATGTACAAAATTTATGCAGTTTTGTAAAAAAAAATTTTTTTTTTGTGAAAAATAAATTTTAATTCTTACTATAAATAAAATACTATACCACCTTCCTCAATGACTTAATGTAATGCAATAAATATATATTTTGAGAGAGGGAAAAAAAATACATGTTTATAATTTTGATATTTTCCAGGATTCATTATATTTATTCCCATTGGTTTTTTAGTTTGATTAGTGCGGTTTTGATATATGCAAGATCGGAAGAGCAATACATGTTTATAATTTTGATATTTTCCAGGATTCATTAATTTATTCCCATTGGACTTTTTTAGTTTGATTAGTGCGGTTTTGATATCTGCGGTGTATTGCGAGATAGTTTAATTAATGCAGTTTTGATATATGCGGTGTATTGCGAGGATTTATTAACCAAGTTTGATTAGTGCATTTTTGATATATGTGGTGTATTGCGAGGATTTATTAATCACACTAATCAAGGGATTCCTATATATAGATACTACATTTAGTAATATTTGTATGTGTGTATATAGTATATAATATAAATAGTATAGTGTATATAATATATACATATATAGTATCTATATACATAAGATGACATCCAGTTATTCTGTTTATTTTAGAATGATTTATTTAATTCTTTTTCTCAGAGAAAGGGCAGATTTTTGAGACATAAGTTTACAGAATAAGTTGATAAATTTTCATAAATTTCATATGTTTTTTTTTTTTTTTTTTGTTTACTTATTTTATTTTTGATAAAATAAATTTCATTTTATTAGAGAGAATATTTTAAGTAAGAATTCAAATTTTTTGAAATAAAATGAGAAATAATTTTAAGACTGAACATTACAAGAATTTTGAAATAATTTGAAAAGTTTATAATATATACATATTAATAAAAAATACTTTGAATTCTTTACAGATCTGGAAAAGATGGAACTCCGAAAGAATATTATACCTTAGAATGTCTGTTATTTTTATTAAAAAATGTCCATTTATCTCATCCGGTATATGTACGCCAGGCAGCAGTAAGTAATTATAAAACGTTTTTAAACAAAATTTTATTTTTGTAACAGTAGAATTTTTTTAATATAACATTTCTATTTGGATCATAATTTTTGTATATTATACTGAAAATTTCAAAATGCAAATATAAAAATAAGATAATTCTGCTATTCTTCTGTTCGACAAAAAAAAATTATTATAAATTTTATTTCATTTTTCTTAATACTTAATTCTTTAATATTTATTTGTCATGAATAAATTTTAAATAATGTTTCTAGTATATTAACTTTTATTAATATTTTGTTTTACAGAATACTGTATCTTTTTGAATCATTAAAAATATCCATTTTGAAAATAATCTCTTAATGCATTTATTGTAATCAAACAAATGGAATATTTGATGGATTACAAAATGCAAATATCTTTTTTCTCTGTACAAATTTTAATGATTAAAATATAAAGAAAAAGTAGAGGAGAGGTGCAAGTTTTTCCTTCATATTTATTGTTTAATTAATTTGGATGACATTACTTATTAAATATAATGTATAGATGTTATTTGGACGATTAATCTAATTATATATTCCTTAGTTTATATAAATAAGTTGGAATAATGTTTTTTACATAAACCAAATATCATCTAAATTGAAAAAAGTAATTAACAAAAATATTGAATTGATAATTCTAAGGTTGTGGAGTGCAGTGATCATTTAATTTACATCATTATAACATTATAACATCATATTGTTTCCTGATTGAAATAAAAAAAATGCTGTTTAGAACAATAAATATCATATTATTGGTGTGATTATAGTTAATAAATAATACATAGGATGTAAATAAGCTAACTAATCTGAACTTTTAAATGATATAAAGCAATATTTTTGCAGTTGTAACTTGTATATACAATATATGTCCCATATCATTAAAAAAAATTTTTTTTTTTAATGTAAAGCTAAATTTATAGAAATTGAATGCAAATAAGCCTGGAAATACATATATCCATTTATTCATTGTTGGAATGAAAAGGATTGGAATAATTATAATAATTTTTAATGAATTAGAATGAAACAATGCTTCATTTTAGAAGCAGATTCACTTTTACAAATATCAAGAAAGTGATTAAGAGTGTAAAAAAAAAGTATATGATCTGAAATTATTATTATTATTTTATCTTTTCACATTCATATCAATTAATAGGTTGTAGGTGCATTCAATTAAACTATTTAAAGTGAAAATATGAAAGGAATACAAACACTATTAGGTTATATATATCTTTCTGTTTTACCACTTTAGGTTATTTAAGATTTTAATATTTTATATTTGTACAAGATGATATAATAGATGGCAATTCGATTACTTGATCATGAGTTGCAAACCTGCTGATGGAAATGGGATATCAATAAAAATATCCACATGAAAATATGAGTTTATGGATGAGGAAAAAATTATGAGTTAATAATAAATATGTTCAGGTTTAGTATAATATTTTTCTAAAAGCTGATATACAAATAATGCAATCAAAAATTTTTAACTCTGGTTATGTTAAAATCTAGATTATGCCAGATCTTAATTTTGAATGCATGTTCTCACTGATTTGAATGCATGTTGCTTGCATGTTCTCACCTCATTATTTATGCTGTTGTCTTCTTCAAACTTTGTCCTATGGAGTGCATCTTTAAGTGCCCGGAAAGATGAAAATCAGAGGGAGCTAAATCACAACTATAGGGGGATAGAAAAGCACAGTCAAACTCGGTTTGGCAATTGCTTCACAAGTTTGACTTGTGTGTGGCTCAATTGGTGCATCCATGTTTCATCACCTGTAACAGTTTGGGTTAAAAAGATATTCTCTTTGCCTCAAAACACTTAAATAAATCAGAAAAATAATTTTCCTTTGAATTTTGTGCTCAGTTATGAGAATTGCAATTGCATTTTCATTGCTGACTGAAAGTTGTAGTATCATTTCTCAACTTGTGATGTATCTATTCAGACAAATATTGGCATTAGCAGAGTTCAACATGTTTGGACTGATGGTTGTGGCAGATGCCCAAAGCATAGTCAATCTTGAGATCTATCATTCCAATTTCTAATGCATTAATTCAGCTAATCCAGTTGTTCATGGTGTTTCTATCAACTGCAGAACTTCCATACACAGCACACAAATATTTGTGAATGTTCACAATAGAGTTGGTAATGTGAATCATTTATAGATGCCATTTTCATGGATTACTACAGTGCTATCTGTGAGCATGCCATGCAGACATGCAGGAACTTCAAACAGTGTACAAAATTTCACTTTTTATCTTTATTATTGGCTATAAAATATAAAAATAAATAAATGTAAATAAAATAAATGCCATTATTTTTTGAGCATGCCATGCAAGGCTCAAAAAGTAATAACAAGTGAAATTGATTGCTGAGTGTATGAAAATTATAAATTTGAGATAAATCATATTTTGTTATATATATATTAAGATGGGTTGCAAAAATATATAATAAGATCTACTGTCTGAAGAGTTTGGGAGATATTGGTTTGTACCATATTTGCCAATCAATCTAGCTTTGACACCTTTAGCCATGGCTGGTTTGTGATTTTTGCTTAAATGATCTTTTCTAAAGTTAATTGTTAATTTTTGACAATCATTTTCAGAATTTTTATTAATAAGCAAGAATAAAATTAATATGATGATTAGTCAATTTAGAAATACTTTATATAAGGATAGATATCTCTGAAATCTCAGTTTGCTGGCATTCAGATAAACTATCCTATGTGCAGACCAGAGAACCAGGAGTTTTAGCACTTCTTGAGGATAATTGGAAAAGTGGAACCCTAGTATTATATATAATATATAAAAATGTAATTAAGTATTAAAGAATAATAAACTCTTAGTAGGATCAAAATAAAAATTTTTGGTTGAAGTCCTTCAATTACATAAAACAAAAAAAGAATATATTTAAATGTATTGTATTAATATGCTTATATATTAGTTTTTTTATAATTAAATTTTCATTCTGTAATTTTGTAACTTTTTACACAATCTGATGTAATGCAATTTAAATATGCTAAATATTCTATTCTTTTTTGTTCTATATAACTGAAGAGGGATTTCATCCAAAAGTTATAGTAAAGATAAATTTTCATCGTTTTTTTTGTCCTACTAAGTGAGTTGAGTAATATTTATATCAACTCAACTCACTTAAGATATATAAAAATATCTTAAGAAAATATAAAAATAGTAACTTTTTTAAAATATTCTAATTATCATTTGTTTAAAAAAAATGATGATGATTAGAATATTTTAATAAAGTTACTATTTTTATATTTTCTTAAGATTGAATGTGAAATTTTAATTATTTTATTTAATCACTTATAACTCTTCATC
>AYEL01066147.1:0-41218 GCA_000484575.1 Olivierus martensii
TTAATTATATTATTATTATTTAAAGATTGCAATTTATTTATAATTTATTTTTATTAGGCAGAAAATATACCTGTGGTACGACGTCCTGATAGAAAGGTAAATTGTAGTTTTCATATTGTTTGTTTGAATTTAGAACTAAATTCATTAAATTCTTATTTTGTAATTTAAGTACAATTACTCTTTGTATTCATATGTAAGTTTTGTTTGTAACTTGGATACTATTGTTATGTGGCTCCCAAAAGTATTGAAATCATTTCTATGAAATATATTAAAAAAATATATGTTGAACCAATCAGAAGTTTATTTCACAGATTTGAATAAAAAGTTCTAATTTTAGAGTAAAGTGTAATCTCCACTATTTTAAAATATTTATGCTGTAATATATTAAATAACTGTGTAATTATACATTATATTGATTGCATGAGCATTCTAATATCATAATATTTAAAGTTCTTGAAGTGTTTCGAAATTTGAAAATGAAATTTCATATTTGTAAATACAAATGTACACAAATTGAGGCATACTTGTATTTGTATGAATATAACCTGATATGATTATTTTCTTTGCTTTTAAATTTTTTCACACATTTTAAAACTCTAATATGAAATATTCATATTTCGAAGTTGAGATGATCAAATTTACATCAATCATACACTAATACACTAGCAATTATAATTCAAATTTGTATCTCCTATGGATTTCTCAATAAGATGTGAATTTCAGTCAAATTGAATAATATGCAAGATGATATACTGACAGACAAAAGATAAATTGAGTAGAAAAATTGAATTATACTTTTATAAGTATCAGTACTAATAGGAACTGAAAGTTGTATATTACCATTATACTGTTAACTTCATATTATTCATACTATAAACTTGATATACATGGGATATGTATTCACTTTTTTAAATATTTTATCATGTTATATAATCTTCCACTTATAGAATGACTATATGTAAAAAGATAAGCTCTAATTCAAAATGGAAAAAAAATAATTTATTAAAGTTTATTGGCGAAGTACTTTGAACTTCACAAAGTCAACTTAAGCTTTTTAAAAAATTAGAATTTTTTTAAAAAATTCTAATTTTTTAAAACCATATTAAATTCATTTTAAATTAATTTTAAAACATCATATTATATATAAAACATCATATTAGATTTAATTCAGATTTATTTTAAAATTCAAATTTTTTTCTTAGTTGTAATCAAACTGCACTTAATAAAACCATGAAAATATATGTACAGATAATCCTTGACTTATGACTGCTTTGACTTGTGACTACTCATATTTATTACTGTAATGTAATTACAGTAATAAATGAGTGATCACAAGAAATTGCATTGACCAATCACAGAATTTAAATTCTGTGATTGGTCAATGCAATTTATTGGATTCAATCCTTGACCCAATGGTCCAATATATATAGAAAGCATTCTTTTTTTGTATCTAGTTCTTATTATTTTGTGTTCTTTATGTTTATTAAGTTAATATATAGTATCCTAGTAAACATTATTAGTTGAGAAATCCACAAATTTTTGGCATTTACAACCAGGGGCTGGAGTATCGGTGTTGATGTCGGCAATAACTTTCTCATTGCTCATAATTTATTAGTTTTAAATTTAAAAAATGTATTAAATAATTATTTTCTTTTTTGGTGAATAAATAATTTTTTCAGTAATAAATATTGAATAAAAATGTGGTATAAAAAAATCATTTGTGCCTGTTTACTATCAGAGGTGTCAGTGTCAGCAAATAAAAAATGTAGGAGTCGGTGTTGGCACATTTTCCTGCCGACACCCCAACCCTGTTTACAACTTACAATAGCAGAGTTTGAAGTTGAAGCTTGTCATAAGTTGAGAACTACTTGTGAATATATTTTTAGTACATTTTTAAAGTATATGATATTTTTACGAATTTATTCTTAGATGAAAATAATAAGCAGTTTTAAAGATCTGTCCTTTCAGCTATGATACTTTGATTGATACTTTGATCTTAGAGTTAATATAGGTATCATATTAAAATTCTGTCATATAATGATACCTGAATTTTTATTTATATAGAATATAATAAAATTTTGTAAATATAATTTAGTTACAATTTAATTTATGCTATAAATTTGTCTTAATGTTTGAATGTTAAATTATTTGAAAATTAATTTATTTTTTAATAGTAACATATTGTCACTCTATCACAATGAATTAATATAAATGAATTTTCAATAATTTAACAGTCAAACATAATAAAGCAATAAGATTTCAAATTATTAACAAACAAAACAATACTTTGTATAAAAGTTTCCATGTCATAGTGCATGGCAATATTATCAAGATCTGAAAGATCAAAACATCAGAAATTATTTTACAGATATCTAAAATATTTTATATAATAAAATGGTGCATTATTTTCTTGACATTAGGAAAGCTCAGTAAATGAACTTATGACTGCTTGATTTATATGTTCATTGAGGACCAAATAAAATTTAATCCAAATATTTTGTCTATTAAATCTGAAATCTATAAAAATAAGAGACAATAAACCTTGATGTCCTCACTTTAATAGATTTCAGATTTGGATTTTACAGTTTATAATTACACTACAGTTAAACCCCAATAAGATGCCACCATCCCTTTGAGGACGATTTTGGTGGCTAATCAGGGTTGGCAGTTTATCAAAAACACATGTAGTATAGGAATGAAAACAAACTCTGAATTTATTAAATTTAATAAAATACCATACATTTATATTTAGCATCCAAACTTAACATTTTTAAAAAACTGTGTAATTTATAGCAGCACATATCATATATGTACAGCATTTTATAGAAATCATGTCCATCTGCTGTTCTGATCTCTACTTTGAGTTCTCTGTAAAACAGAATGTACACAGCTTATTGTATAGTAACCTTATTTGCTCAATATACAATAAACGATAAAACTGTTCTTACGATCTTAAAATTTCTACAACCTAGCTGTGAACCAGGCTTAAAGAGACACATGATTAACCGTTAACACCATCTCTCCCACCTGCTGGTTACAAATGAATCCAGAGAGCTTTTAATACTGTATATACAGTACTGATGAGCTTCGGAATGTAAGTCATCTTACGTGCTCCTGGCAGATTAACTAGGACAAATACAATACTAAAAGGAATATTTGTTTAGATGCAGCAGATGGCGGATGGCTTCTTATCAGGTTGTGCCTATTCCATTTATATAGGGAAGATTCGTTCCGTCAAATTTCTTGGCGGGTCAGTGAGGGTGACATCTTAACAGAGGGCATCTTGTTGGGGTTTGACTGTAGTTAGTTAATAATTATAATATTTACTTGTATATCTTTATGATTTTTATGTATTTATTTTTATTTATGCTAATTACTCTGATTGTTAAACAGGATATATTAGCCTATTTAAATGGTGAGACTGCAACGTCTGCTAATATTGATAAAAGTGCACCAATAGAAATTCCAACACAAGGTGAGAATATTTATTAAAATGAAAATTATTATTATTATCAAAACAGATCTTCATAATTTTGAAATCTAACTCTTAAATCTGATTGCTAGTGAAGTTTTATTCTTCTTATTCTCTTCAACTTTCATTTCTTTGCATTTATTCTTTCTGAAATCGACACATTAGAAATAATATTTTTGTAAATGATGATTAAATAAATGTAAAATAAAATTATTTTTAATTTTAAATAAAAAAATTAATCGATTAGCATAAAATAATGAAGATAAATCCAAATATATTAAAAAATAATGTGTAGTTGACAAATTTTAGCTGTAATTATAAATTAATTGCATTAAAAGTTCCAAATTTAGATTTTTTTTTTATATTTTGGAAATTTGTTTATGAAATAAAAAAATAAACAATAAAATTTTGCAAAATATTACGAGATGGTATTAGTATATGGCAATAAAACTTTCCGAAGCTATAAATTTTCCTGCTAGAAAGGTCATGTGTCAAAATAAATAGAGTAGAGTGTCAGATTATTGAAGATATTTTGTATATACAAAAAGAATGGTTAAAAATGTTAGAAAAATTCATATTTGCATTGTCAAAGTGTTAAATATGTATAATTTTAGAATTATAAAATTTTTATGAATGGAGTCTTAAAATTTTAGCAAAATTTTTAAATATCATTTTTGGTACTATATATATAATAATGATTGATATTGAATGCAATTATTACTCTCTACTGTATTATATTACTCTTGTATTGTAATTATTGACTATATCATCAAGCATGAGGTTTGTATTTATCAAATTTTATGATTTAATTTTTTTTATGATCAATAACAATAATCTTGTATAAATAATTTTTAAATAAAAATTTAATTTAACTAACTATTTAAATCTAAATTTACAGTTAAACATGTTATAGAAGAACCACAACATGAAATTTCTAAAAAACCAAGATTGGAAGTAAGTCTTATTCAAATGATTTTCTTTTAATATTAGGAATTAATTTAATTATACTTTTTCATTCTTTTTAATAGAACTTGCAAATTTTGAAATATTATTTAATATTTCAAAATGTATGCTAACAACTAGCTTACTTAAGATGTGAAAAGAAATTTATTTACCAAAAGTTCATTTTTATTGCTAGTTTGTAGCCAACTGATGATGAGTACTGCCTAAAATTACTTTGGATAAATAAATTTTCTATTTAGGTTTAAGCTAGTTGTTAGGTTCTTTTTTTGTTTCTAAACCAGTTTTATATTTTTAAAATATTGATATAGATTAAATAATAGTTCTCTCTCAACATATTTCACATGAGATACTAAAAATAATAAACAATTGAAAAAATAATGAAAGCCTATTTTAATATAATTAATTTTTTATAATTATTGTTTGATTTCTTTTATAACAAATAACATTCATTTCAATTGAAAAGATGGCAAAAAAAGATCCTTTTGTATACCATCAAACCATCAAATCCCACAATAAATATATTGGACAGCAGCTAGTTAGAGTTATCATAGGCCAGTGGTATTCAACTTTTTTTACTAAGCAAGCTACTTTTCTATACTAAGTTATTTGGCTCTTATATAGATCGCATTCCATCAACCTGATAACTAATTATGCACAACTATACAGTTAAAAGTGCTCGCTCACTTCGAAGGACCCACTCTCCAAGCGTAAAAACTAAAGAAACTAAAAACTTTATTTGTGTATTTAAAAATTTATTTATTACTTTTATTTTATTACGAGTATACAGTTAAATACGCTCACTCATTTCAGAGGACCCACTCTCCCAGCCTAAAAACTTTAAGGAAATTAAAAATTTTATTTATGTATTTAAAAATTTATTTATCACTTTTAATTTTTTTATTTGTTAACTTAAAATATTTATTTATCTATTTTGGAAAACCAAAGTTGGAATAAAACAACAGATTGATTACAGACTCATAAGTTACAAGAAATGCTGTTTGATTAAAAAGGAAATACAACAAATATATTGGAATAAAATATTTATTTCTCTGTTTTGGAAAACTAAAGTTAGAAAAACAACAGACTGTGATTACAAACTCATAAGTTACAGGAAATGCTGGTTGATTAAAAAAAAGAACAGTTAATGTGAAATTTGAAGTTCATAATATTTTTGTAGTCAGGTTGATATGAAGAAGTGGCCAATTGCAAACAATCATCCAAATGATCATTTGTAATTTGGTTTCTTGATTTTTTATTAGACGTTCATATTTGAAAAAGCGGATTCTGATAAGTATGTCGATCCGAAACACGACAGAATTTTTTTGCGCATTATCAGTTAATATTTGACCTTTATATTTGAAAAAGCAGATTCTGACAAGTATGCCATCCGAAACAGAATAGAATTTTTTGTGCAATATCAGTTAATATTGGAAACTTTTCATATGTATACTGCAAAATGATAAGAAAATTATTGATTTGACCATTTTAGTGAAAAATAAATAAACGATAGCAATATACTTAAAGAGAATTAAAAAATAATACAAAATAATGATAAATAAATTATTATGTTTTCAGTTTTAATTAAATTTGTAAGAAGGAATAAACGAGATCGACCAAAAATTGCTCCGCGATCGACTGGTTGAACATCACAGTCATAGGCATTAGTGAATAAATATTAAAACAATTTCACTTTTGATAAATTGAATAACTGAACTAAATATAAATACTAAAAAGATGATTTTTTGGCTAATTCAATTTTTGAATAACATTAAAAAGTATGAGTCTATAAACAGAAGTTATATAAAACAATTTTCTTTTTACATATAACTCTTGCTTATAGACTCATGGTTTGTAATGTTGTTGAATTTGTAAAGCAGATGTTTTTAATAAAAAATATATGATAATTTGATTTTGTTTTTTAGAATTTGGAAATAAAATTATTTGATTGAGAGATATTTAAAAAATTTTCTAAATTTTATTAATATTCATTAAATTTGATTAATTTTGAAAATTTATTATCATTATATTTTCCTCAGAAAAATTATCCTATTGAATCATATTTTTGAAATTCCTTACATATTTTTCAGTTTATATCATTTAAAGAAGTATTTTACACTTACATAGAGAAACCCTGACCCGTTCAGATGTTGAACTTTGTAGAAATTCTGGGAACAGTGAAATAGAATAAATTGCTTAATAATAAACTTTTCCAAAAGGTTTACAGAGTCTGCTATAATTGAAAATGAAAACAATTCTTGAAAGCTTATAGTTAGACATTGTTTATGTGACACATTAATTCTTGGAATGTTGAAGTTTCCTTTACTTTGGTTCTGATTCTTTGTCATGTGTAATTATTGAAATCATATAATTGAGAACTGCTGTCTCCATTGCATGTCCAAGCATGTATATTTTTTTGATATTTTGATGAAATTTTTCTTGAAATTTGTTTGCAAATATAATGCAACATTGATAGTTTTAAAATAATATTTCATACAACATTGAGTTTGCCAAGCAAAATATTTGATGATGATTTTATTTGATTTGTTTTTATCTAGATAAATATAATTCTTAATTCTCAAGTATTATTTGCTTGACATTATATAAATACATCATAAACAAGTAAAAATAATGATCTTCCTCTTTATTGATATTATAGCAAATAATGAGCTGATAAAATACTGATGGTCATTTTATGATATTCTATTGTTGAGAATTTCTGTTTGCTTAAGTAATGATACTATCAATCATATTTAAATATGGAATAATAAAATTATGCAAATGTCTCCTGAAGGAAATAAAATCAAGTAGGAACTTTATAAAAAATGTCATTAAAATGGTTTTAAATTAGAAAATGAGGTAAATAGACTAAAAATTACTTAAAATCTAGTAAAATAAAATTATAGTTAAAGATAATATTTTCAAAAAATTATAGAAAGAATGTTTAAACATTGTCGATGTGGAAGATTTGTTGTTGTAATGAATGTTATAATTTTTAATTCTGCATATTTTTGGTATGTAAGATTTTCTTTTGTATATTGTATATTGTATAATTGTTTAATTGTCTTAAATGAAAATGTTAACAACAAATAAAATTGTTTTATAGCACGGCTATTAGAACTGAAGAGAGCTGAGAAGGAAAGACACAGCCAAAATTCATATTCGAATATAGCTGTAAAGTTGTAGTTTTTTAGAAAGTTTAATTTAAGAAAGTTTTAAATAAAGGAATGTTTTTAGAATTTAAATAAGAAAGTTAATTTAATTAATGGGAGGTCATTAGAGTTGCAAAAAATAGGACTAAGTCAAGTATATCCAAAAAGAAATAAATGGTAAAAAAAGTTAGAGTATTAAATCTTTGTAATTAAAAATTTCCTATATAATTCTGTGAATATAGATGGCAATTCATATATGCTATTATATTCATCCGTCTGATGGTGTGATTATTTTTAATACATCTAAAATTTTATATAGATCACAATTATATTTTTTTTTTAAATGGAAAGGTATTTACAAATTGCATGTTCTTATCCAAGCTGGCCAATACCAGTAATGGGATCAGTTAGAAAGTTCAAGATGAGTTCAATAGTCTGGGCCTGGAACCTTACTAAAAAATGAAGTGTGGAATTCAGAGCCTGAATCCCCAAAAGTAATAAATACTTTACCATATGGCCTTCTGGCTGACACAATTCACACAAGAAAAAAAAAATTGCTAAGAACTAAAATAACTCCTGAAATTTGGATAACAAGTTGGAAAATGGGTTCAAATTAGTAACATAAATTTGGAATTCATTTAAGTTTAAATTATGTAAGTCAGAAGTTGACTATTTCATAAGCCTATGACCAACATAACTTCCTGTAAAACAATATGCAAGCTAATTTATTTACATGAAAGCAGCTCATTTATAATTTTTATTTTTTATTTTTTTTTGCTATTTTTTTTACTATATTTCATCTTATTCTCATCAGTTTTCAATTTGTTGTTATGCAATAAATAAATAAATAATTTTGATTCCAACTCTATGGTTGATGTTTCAAAATCTTTTTTTTTTAAGATTTCAAAACATCAAAGTAGTATTGAAATATTTTGAAATCTCAAATTATTGTTTTAAAACTATTGAATGAAAACTTTATTAGTATGTACGGTATCACATTTGTTATTATTGTGTCATGTCTCATTATTATCAATTCAATTCTATATAAGTTTTTTATTTGAAGTTGGGCAGTGCCATTTGATTTTTTGAAAACCATAATGAACAGCTATATTCTATTCTTGTTTATATAAACATGTACATAATTTTGTCAACCCTAGTTATGGGGCAAAATTTTGCATATCTTCTCTCTAAATATGTTTATTATATTTATTATTTATTACAACATTTATTATTATAAATGTTCTGCATATTTGGAGAGACATATTTTATTATAAACAATATTTGACATTTGATTTACTTTTAATAGATGTTTTTTATGAATTAAGATATACAGTAGAAGCCGCTTATTAGAATCACTTTGGAATCAATCTATTTTTATAACAATAACTGATTGATAACATTAAGCAATCCATGTTAAAAAAGTATAATTTTCGATTTTTTTTATTATACAGTATATACTGTACTTATGCTATTATATATAGTGTAACCTTGATTCGATATTTTCATCATAACTCCTGAAAAAACTATGGTTACGAGAAAATGATAGATGCAGACCTATATAAAGTGAAAAATAATGAAAATTAGATCAAAAATACAAAGCTCTCTAATGGATCAACAAACACTTGTTGAACTTTATCAATTAAGCAAAAAGGTGAAGTGAAATGATTTACACTTATAGCTAATGTTGCCAATTCCAGTTTATGGAAAATTATGAAGTACTTGAGCAATAGTAAGAAATTTTATATCAAAAATAATTTTTAATTTTTTTCAATAAAGGAAATTATAAAGTCACAATCTCTATATCAGCAATTTTAAACTATATATTTCATCATTAAAAAAAAAAAAATTAAAAATCACCAGACCTGGCAACAGTAAGGCCATGCTATTCATAAGGGAAAGACATGTGATGAAACCACCTAATGGTGGTGCAAAGTTTTGAAAAGCAGTCATATTTGTCTGTATGAATATATTAAATCAAAAACTTATATAGATCTAATATTTAGTATTGTGTTGGCAAGAAAGTAATTTCGGTTTGCACCGGTTTGCTCCATGTTTTTCTTTAGGTTGCTATAGAAACAAATTCCATGTAATTTTGTTTACAACTGTCAGTTTACGGTCAGTTTTAACATGGAGTGCAAAAGTGAGCATTTCGACACATTTTACTTTCATAAAGGCAAGAAAGTGGCTGAGGCTCGCAAAGAGATATGTGAAAGTTTATGGTGTTGATTGTTTAACAGAATGCACATGTCAGAATTGGTTTAAAAAATTTTGTTTTGGAGATTTTCACTGAAAGATGACCAACGTTCTGATCGACCTTCTGAAATTGATGATGACAAAATAGCCATAATTGAATCGAATCGTCATATAACTGTGCGAGAGATTGCAAAACAGTTAAATGTAATTCAGCATTGTAAATAATTAAAAAGTATTTATTATTATTAGAATACAATCTATTAGAGAACAATTAGCCAAAATAATCTTAGCATTGATCAATGTCCTTGGCATTGATAATTATTTTTGAATAAACTGCAATTTAATTAATAATTCGATTGTTAGACTAGTAATGCGCCATCTATTATATTTTAATTATTGATTAATAGATGGAGCCACCTTTAGTCTAGGTTCCTATCTAAATTAAATCAAATATTAAATTCTAGTTTATTTTAATTAATTAAAAAAGTCAGGAAATGAAAATCAATAAAATTAAATGAACGAATTATTTCTAAACTATATATAGAATTTTATCGTTATAGTTTAAATTAAAAATGAAAATTTTAAATGATAAATAGTGTATTAATATATTTGTTTTGGTATCAATTTTCGTTAGACATTCTAGTTATTGTTAAAACTTATTGGATGACAAGAAATTTAAACATATTTATTATTAATAAATAAATTAAAAAAATATTTATTAGAATAATAATTTATAATCAAAATAAATACGGATATTGTAAGTTTATTTGAAACATGATATTTTATATTAACGCTAAACTACGTTATCATAATTTCTATTTTGACTTTAGTGCCATCTTGTATCAAAATTATTATTTAATTGCTTAATATAAATTTATAATAATAAAAAAAAAAATTGATGATGAGTTTGGTTTTATATAAATAAAACAATAATTATTGTTAAGCTTTTGTTGTTATTGACCACGAAAATTCAAATAATAAATAATTTAAATTTAGAATTGAAGTTTTTTTTTTATATCTCTATAATATAAACTAAAATTATAAACAATAATTTGATAGTTTTTTTTTTAATATCTTTATAATATAAACTAAAATTATAAACAATAATTTGAAAGACGATGCGAAAGAGAAAACATTTGAATTAATTCTAGATCGCTAGAAAAAACGAAATTGAGTGTAAAGAGTAACAAAACAAAAATAAAATAAAATAAATAAATAAAATAGATTACATCATTGAAATTATTCACTAACACAACCATCTGACGGCGCGTTTCTCAAATTTCGACAGCGATATCATAAATTTTAAATTTTATAAATTCCTCCTATAATAATTTTTTAATTTTAAAAATGTAGTTTCATCTGAATTTGCATTGTAGGGTTTAATATTAATTTTTAAATAATTTTAATGAATTTTAAGCATTTAGCAGCCATATTTCAATTAAAAAAATTTTAAATATGAAATATTATTTTGGTGTAGTGGTATAAAAAATTTATAAAAGTTAAATAGTTTTTAATTAATTTTAAATAATACTTTGAAAATAATTTAAAATATGTATTATTCATCATTCATTAAATGTTTATACTGGATAGATATATATAAATGCAATACAAATTATTGAGAGAAAAAAATATAAAAATTTTCACGATTTCCGGTTTATTTCTATAAAATAATGAAAATTCATAAAACATTTCTTAATGTTTTTGGCTGTTTATTTTTTAAATTACTATGTTTACGTAAAAATAAAAACAAATAAAAACGTAAACAAAATTCGAAATGCAATCAAATCATCGGCTTAGCATGACGTATGTTTTCATGGTCACGTGATCATCTCGTGGTCAAACATGGCGCCAAAAAATGGTCTACACGTTGAAAGATCAAGAAATGTTTTATCATCGTTAAGTAGCGTTTAAATAAACTCATTTATAACCATAATGAAGTATTCTCCTGATGAGGAATTTTACAAATTATATTAAAGAGAAAGACAGAAATGTTTCGGTAAGTGATTACTGTTCAAATCTTGCTCCATTAGTCAACATCCATTAAGCCTAAATCCAACTGCACTTTTCCTGTTTATCATTTACAAATAAAATAAGAAAAGCAATATATTGAATATTATACATATTATACAGTTACTTTAATGACTTGATCTATTAAAATTCACAAAGACGGTTGACAAATCATATAAATTACAATATTAGGCTGTACACTTTCAGCTGATGAAACCTTTGCTTGACTTTACTCCAGTGTTTGCAGTACTTTCTTTCACTAATCTGCTCACATAAATGCATAAATTAAACTTAAGAATGCATAGTCATGTATTTAATGTACAGTATTTATTGCATTTTATAAGGATCTTTTTGATTTAATATATATATATAAAAAAATTAAAAAATCATGTTGATAAATTTAAAATTCTTTGTTGGTTTTGTTGTTGTTATGCTATTACTGTAGTAATAACTATTTGACATTTTCAGTTGAATAGATTATGTTTATTGATTACATGGATACTAGACAGCATGCATATAAATGAATCATTTTTTAAGTATAAACTTTTTAAATTTAATTGATGATTACTCTTTTATTCATATCTTTTCCTAATAATTTGATTTTCATTGTTTAGTTGTTTAAAATATTTGCCAAAAAATTGTGAAAGTGTCATTTAATTAAATAGTATTATTTCAGTATTTCATTTGAAAAATATATTTGAATGAGAATTTAAATTCACTTTGCTTCCTGTTTTTGGTAGTTGATCATAAGTTTTCTCACAAAATGATTATACCAATATATTAGAAATTATAAATGAAATAGAAAATTTTTATATTAGTTTTATTACAGTATATGACATTTATTAAACCTTTATAATTTGCTAAATAGTACCTGATTAATAGTGAATGCAAATGATATACATTATATATTTTATTTGATTTGAAAAATTATAGTTTAGTTAGGTATAAAACATTTTTGATATGATATATAATTCTCTCATTTAATTGCATAATGATATAAAAAAATATAGAATAGTACAAATTTTTAAGAACTATTTATACAATAAAGAAGTTATTACAGTTTATGCCTTTTAGTTTAGATCTTATTAATAAATTGGATTAATTAATTATTGCATTATTGAAAACTAATGATAGAATTTATAAATATTTATATTTAATTTTAAACAATAATTATAAGTACTTATTTATATAATATAAAATACAGTACTCTCCCGAGTATCCGGCCCAATGTGGTGGAAGGGCAGGCCGGATAACAAAAAAGCCAGATAGGCCGGAGTTCTATTGTATTTGTTTAGGTACTTCTCTTTGGTTAAGAGAAAAATGTTAAAGATCTCTCTCTAATAAAGGAAGTTGTTTTTGTTAAACGTCATCTCTGTTCTATCTGCCGACTCTCATTACCTGTCCTTACGCGCGTCGCTCACTGCTCTTTAGGCCAACGCCTGTCAACATCGTCATCGGGCTGTGCGGGCCTCACACAATGAACAACAAGCAGAACGCTGCTCTTTTCCTGTCACAACTTGTATATTGAACACAACACGTAGGAGGATTGTAGCAGACGCCCGCTTCCAATGCCTTTGCAATGTTGCTAATGCAACGTCTTGCCTTCCTCATTTAACTAGATAAAAGAAAACTAGATCGATAGTCACGAACCGGATACTCAGGAGTGTACTGTATATACATTATATAATATCAATATGAAGTGAATTAACAGATGTGACTACTATTTTAATATCATTGTTGATAACAATTTTTCCAATAGCCAAATCTAAGAATATATATTTTAGAGATACAGAATAATTAATATATTCTTTTATTGATAGAAAAACATCATTGATCAATATATATATATATATATATATATAAAGGATCAGGGCACATATGCAATGGAATAATATACAAATTCCAGTATAGGACTGTGGTAAAAGTGAACACTGCCTAAGAGATATAATTGTGATAATAAATAAAAATCTTATTGTACTGTTTTTATATAGAAAAATACTTAAGCAATCATTTTGCAACGCTTTAAAAATGATTGAAAATTAAATGGAATAAATGAAATGGAATGGAATAATATTTTATAATTTTTACCAGTTATTTTTTAACAATTTTTAAAGAAAAGGATTAGTTAAAAATCATATTATTTCTTTTTATCATTAAATCCTCAATTAAATAATTTTAAAATTTATTTCTTGGTAACTTACCTCTGGAACCCAAACTTCAAACATATAAGCAACAACATCAAAAGTCTCTTTATATTCACATGATGATTTAAATAATTGTAAACAATAATCATATATTTCTTCTTGCTGAAAGTAAAGACAATACAATCATAATTATGTTATTTAAAAAACTACACCTGAATGAGAAAAGATCAAAAATGCAACAAACATTCACTCCAATTAGATATTTTTTGAATCATAAAATAAACACAGATTTATATGTCATCCAAAGAAATATACAAACAGTCATTTTCATCAATATCTTAAATCAATAACTAAAAAAATAACTATTCCTTGTATAGGTAACAAGAACTTCCATAAAGAACTAAAATTACCTACTTTCTAAAGATGTCATTTATTTACCATTTGGAATCCATTGGCCTTGTATGTTTATTTTTAAAGATAATTTAAACAGCTTAGCTGTTACAATGATGTCATGCATGGTTACATCATCACAACAATGTCATATCAGAACAATGACATCACTGTGACAGATATTGAGATGGTGCTGTATTAATAAATTAGGTAAGCTTTGTATGATTTTTACACTACTCTCAGTTAATGCCATCTATTGGCAATAATATAAAATAAATTGTAATAAAAATGAAATTCTATCCTGCAGGATTAGTCAATCCTATGGGATAGGATTAAAGAATGCAGCATCAAGGTGCCCTTTAATAGCAGAACATCACTACTGAATTTCATGAAAATCTACTAATTAGTTCAAAATTTATTGGTGAGGGATACCCAGACAGTCAGACATTAAATAAAATAATTATTTGAAATTATCAAAATAAATAAGATATCTTAACTTTTATGAATGACACTACCATGAATTTAACTAACAAGAGTTTAATTACAAATAATCAAATTCTTGAGTAATCTTATTAAGAAATGAGATCAAATCTTTTTCCTTTTTATTTTTTTGGAGTTTTATTTAATTAATATGAAAAAAATTTGCATTTCTGATTTGATATTTTGACATTACATTAAAAAACTAAAAATATTTTACCTTTAAACATTTCTGATTATGACATTGTATCTATATTACATCACTGTCAAATAGATATCACAAAGAAAACCAAGTTAAAAAAAACTTTTTTGATGAATTATGAACAGAATAATAATATAATAAATTGTTAAAGAAAAATATGATTTATTAGCTAGAAATTATTATATTAATAATTCTTAGATTTACAGACATGAATTTGATATGAATTAGCATTTTAAGCCACTATAAACAGATATATTAGTGAAAAAATGAATGATGAATTATACATGTTAGAAAATGTTAAGCTGTTGCTTGATAAGACAGTTCTTTTTAATCTGACATTCATAAAAGTGCAGATTCAGTCCAAATGATAAAACTTTAAAAACATCTTATAAAAATTTCTAAAAAAAAATGCAAAATATTTAGAAAAAATTCCAAAATTTTGTAAGACTAAAGTTAACAGCAATCAAAATTTTGATTTTTACAAAATTATTCATAAATTTATAATCAATAACAAACACTCAATATATGCATAATAATTCTTTGAAAAGAACATTCCATATTCAAAGTGTCAAAAAAAAAACTGTTTTCAACAGTAACAAACATAAACTGAAGACGACAACTACTATATGCTGCCTCTTCAATTTATGTTATGTCATACTTTATCTTAGTTTTTTTGTATTCTTAAATTTTTTATATTTTTATGTTATAGAAAATAGTATAGTTGTCAGTTCAATTCCATGATTCTCCCTTCACACTCACGATCCCTGACTGCCACTTATTTATGTTTGTTTGTAATTTTTGATCATCAATCTGATGTGCATTCATCTAAATATTATCTATTATGCTGGAGCAACATAACTTAAATTGCTCCTGATGTCAGGACCTGTATTCAATTATAGATGGGTATATGCATTATTTTTTG
This sequence comes from Olivierus martensii, assembly GCA_000484575.1. Lineage (NCBI taxonomy): Eukaryota > Metazoa > Arthropoda > Arachnida > Scorpiones > Buthidae > Olivierus > Olivierus martensii. The sequence continues at coordinate 15,920 of AYEL01066147.1, forward strand.
ACCACCCAGACTCCACAAAATAGTTTCAAAAATGAAAACAGATAAATCTTTATCTGTGAATCTCATATAGTAATTTTTTGTGTTTTTACACTATGCAGAAAAGTTAAATAATAAAATAAATAATATTTTGTTAAAAAATTTTCTAAATTCTACCTGTTCTTCATCATCAATAGGTCCAAACCATGACACATGCTTTAATTTATTTCTTTCAGATGCAACACTGCTATGAAACAGTTTGTGTCTTTCACTTGGTATTGTATTACGATAAACTCCTACTAGATGAGTCTAAAAGCAAAAATATATTTTTAATTAATTACAAACTGATAAATGCAAGCATTAATAAATTATTATATAATAATGACAAAATATTTCACTAAGTTTTTAATCATATTTAAAAGCTACATTTACGAATAAATTTAATATAGAAATTTTGAATACTGCAAAAGGTAGAAGTTTATCAGTGAGAGGAATGAGAGTGAAAGAAATGATAACAGAATAATTATAACAGATAAATGTGAGCATGGAAAGCAAATCAGGACAGATAACATTATGAATGCAAATAAAACAGTGAAGTCTTGTAAGAACTCCAGCACAGACAGGATTATAACTGAAATGTTGAAGTAGAATTACCAAAACTTAAGTGTTTTCAAAAACTCAAACAGATGAACTGATATTAAGGAAAAGCTCAGAAAAGCTTGAGTACCCAAGCTTTTTTGATAAATATTATTTGTTAGATCACTGTGCTTGAAATTCACTAATCATGATCAACTATAACCCATTCACTACCATGAATGGGTTAAAAGTTAATGTGTATAGATGTCAAATGGAACAAAAATCTGATAAAAAATAATAATAAAAAAAGAATTAAAAAATTCAAATGTGATTTTATTAATCCAGCTTTTGCAAATTGGTTATTTTGTGACTATTTGTTGAAAATACATATTTTTGATAGTGGTTTCTAAATTTTTGCACTTGCCAAAATATTTTAAATTACGTGTAAACAAACATTTTTTATAATTTTATGGCCTCAATAGAATTTAGATATTTTATCCCATCTTGTCAATTTTATAATCTAATCTATCAAAGTTATTCTGTTTTTCAGGATGAGATAAATGATATTTTTAAAATTTTAAGTAAAACTCAAAATTTTCATAAAATGAGGTATAAAATACTGAAAACTGAAAAATACATTAGATTTCCAAACTTATTCAGTTAATCATTCAAAAATTTCTATATAAGTTGAAAACTGTACAAATTTAACCTTGCTTAAATCTAATGTATACAAATGAATTCATTTGCATATATCAGATTTAAGCAAGAACAGAATGGTTAAATGAAATTTATAGGAATATTTTAAACATAGATAAGAAAATTTAGTGCTATAAGTCATATTTTGAAAAAAAAATTATAAATTTATTTAATGAATTTTTCATTCAAATTTATGGAAACTCAACACAAATAAAGAGACATATATCTGTGTATCTCTGAAACCATGTAAGTTGGAGATTTACTATAATTGTTTGATTTTATAGGAATTGCTCCCCATAAAACAATGCAACACAGTTCAAGATTACAGACAACTATTTACTCATGTACTTTTTTAATTCATCCTGGAATAACATGGAAAGTGATAAAATAATCCTGTTATCAGATTCTGAAATTGTCATAAAATATTCAGATGCTACAGACAGAATTTTCATCTCAGAATACCACATTGAAACATATCTGAAGTGGAAGATGATTAAAAAATAGGTATTAAAGTAAAAATATTGCAAATGAAATTCAATGTCTTAATGAAATTCATTGCCTTAGATATTATTGAGAAATTAATAATACAATGAAACTAATCTATTGTTTCTAGATATATCACTTTTTTTTTGAAACATCACTGGTCTGTTTGCTTTTATGAAAGAGCACATCTCCTGCATATGTTGGTAAAATTTACCTCTTGTGATTAAGCAGCAACCAATGTTATCTTCATGTCATGTCATCATCATCAATCAACAATATGTTGGTAAAATTTACTTCTTGTGATTAAGCAGCAACCAATGTTATCTTCATGTCATGTCATCATCATCAATCAACATCCATACTCATTGACATCAGAATGCTGGCAGTGAGTCTGCAATCTCTCTATCAAGCTACATTTTTGTGCTCACTTGCAATTAGGCACATTACATTACAACTTTTATAATTGCAAGTGGTAATGCAAACTTTTATATGACATTCTACTTAGATATGTCTTACATGCCAGACAATGAATTGAAGGGGAAGGATGATAGTGAGAGCTTGATCCAATTTGAAAAAAAATCTTTATTTGTGCATGTTGCCACACCAAACCTTATGAGCATCCTTGCACAAACATTAACTTTGAATTATTTTATTTCAAAATTTGTAAAATTTCAAAACTTTGCAGCACATTTAGACTTTTGGCACCATTGTGCATGGTATGCCTTGCATCAATAGATGACACAGCTCTCATATTGTCAGATCTAATAAGTTTTAATGCATTTTGGTGATTAAATAATAAAAAGTTTAAAATTGCTAAAATGGAGATTTAGCAACTTTTTAAATTCCCTTTAGTGAAAAAATAAATAAATAAAAAATTATTATTATTGGGAATTTTGGTGATTAAATAATAAAAAGTTTAAAATTGCTAAAATGGATATTTAGCAACTTTTTAAATTCCCTTTAGTGAAAAAATAAATAAATAAAAAATTATTATTATTAATATAAGAATTTTGCTTCTTTCTCTCTGGTACTTAAGAGATTTTCTGTAAACTGGATTTAGCAATATTACCTGTAAGTATGAATCATTTCATTTTTCTCTTTTGCCTAATTAAGTATATGCTACATAGTTCAATATGTGTCTTCTATCCATTACAGCAGTGGTTTTCAAACTTTCTGTGTCTCCACCCTCCTTTTTCCATAAAAAATTGATATGCCTCCTCATTTTTATAGTAGTCTAATTTTATAAATACTTTCTACTTACAATTTAATACTACAAACCAATATACAATATTTTGTATAAATAAAGTTCTTATACATAAAAAATATATTATTATGGTATAATAATTTTTAATACAATTAAACAAATCTTACAAAAACATGGAAAATAGAACACATATTTAATACAACATAATATTTAATGCGATGTGTGGGCTTGTTTTTCTGTAAAAATTCTCTGAAATCGGGTTGTCATTGAAGATATCACTACTTGCAATTTTTTTCAATCACTAAACAAGATTGATATTTTGTCTTTAAAACAGTTACAGCAGAAATTTTCTGGATATATAGATAAATGTATTTATAACTGTTTTGCTGATTCAATTTTTTTGATACCAATTTGAATTAATTTTTTGTTTGTCTTAAAAATGATAGTTTTGTTAATTCTTGCATGCCTTCTTGGCATAGACTCACTTTAAACACCAAAATGCAGACAAAACAAATTCCCTATTGAAGTTATAATTAGGGGAATTCCTCAGAAATTTTTTCTAATTGGAATCAAAACAACAACATGGAGGTAAATAATGCAAAGCAAGTGGTGCATTCACTATAATAGGAAAATTTTTTCTTCTTAGAATTTGAGTCAATCGTGTTGAATCAAAACAAATCGTGTAAAAAGAGAATGAAATTTTTATTCTAATTTGTATTAATCAAAATCGTGTATAAAAAATTTGTGAAAACAGACTGGGTGTATTTGAATTTTTTCACTGATAAGTTTCACTGTAATTAATTATTTGATTCATAATACTACAAAGTGTATACTTCTATATACTCAGTCCATAATTGAAGTTCCTTATTCAGAGCTGTTACTACTCATTTGAAAATTATGAAACTTTGAGTACCCCTTAATAAAGGAATGGAAAAAACATTCAGAAAAAGTTTAGTTCCAAATATTGCCACTAGAGAATGCTTTCATGTAAAAGTATCCATAACGTACATGCAAATATTTGAAACAAAGTCATCTATCAAGTTCTGAATTATAAAAAGTTGAAACATTTGCAGAAGAATTGTTTCCAATGTCTTTGCCATTCAAAATGACTCTCAGTTTACAAGATCACACTTTGCTAGAAAAACTTTTTTTATCAAAACACTGATTCCACAGCAGTAGCTTTGCAGAAATTTCGGAGTTTGAGGGGCCTTTGAAGAGATCCAATCACTTCTAAAAGTCTTTGAAAAATGATAATGAAATTTGATGCAACAAGATTGTTGGCTGTTTGTCCTGGAAGAGGTAGAAAACCATTTGTATGGAGGTAGTACAGGAGGTTGCGGTTCATGTGAAAGAGGACAGAACTTCAAACTTTATGGGCAACACTAGTGTTCACTTGTGAAGAAGTTAACTCTGACATATCCTATTATTATTTTATTATGCTCTTTATTAGTTATTATTATTTTCATTATTATTTAATGTATTATATTTTAGTTTAAGAGTTAACTCACTTTCCACATTCTCCATCTCGGCAGTTAGGAATTACATTTTAGGGACTGGAAATCCATCTTCCGAATGAACTCTCTCGGCTCTTGACATCATATCTAATCTAAATAATTTTACCACTGATCCGATATGAGAATATAAGAATGATTTCTTATTGATATTTTGTTTGGTACATAATTAATTTATAAAGAGGATGACATAAATTGATTACTCAGTAAACTAATAAATTCGAATCTACTATATCATTATACTGCTTTTATATATATATATATCTTATTTATATATGTATTACACAAGCTCTTCAAGCAGGGAAAAACTATTCATTTTTAAACTAAATATCCTTTATTATAAAGCACTTTTGGCTCTATCAAGCCCTCTTCAATATAAATTACAGACCAATAACTTACATTCTGTAATTTATACTGAAAAGGGCTTGGAAGAGCCAAAAATGCTTTATAATAAAGGTGTTTAGTTTAAAAAAGAATAGTCTTTTCTTGTTCGAAGAGCTTGTGTAATACATAAATAAATATGAAATTGTTACGCAGCATTATGTAAATGAAGCAATTCAGGACTGTAAGTCATAGATATAAAAATGTATGCATCAAATGACAATGAGGTTTCAGTATTGAAGTAGAGCTGATGAGTGACAAATAACTTTCTTGTAACGACTGACCATGCATTAAGTTTGTATCAGTGGTGGAGGTATTAGAATTAATTAATATTTAAGCTTATATTGATTGTGAATATTTGATTTTTTGATATTTGAATTGTGCTTTATTATTGCTTAAATAAAGCTTTGGTTATATTTTTGCAAGTGTTTTTGAGTCAAATAAATTTATATTTTATTATTTAATTTACTTTTGAGAATTTATTCAATTTCTTAGTATAAGTTTCTAACTTTGTTTTGTCATTTTAGAGTTAACACTTAATTGATACTTTAAGCTGTAAGTTTATGGTTGTTTGTTTGTCATTTAGACATTAATTATTGATATTGTTAGATTGGATATATTTATTTTAGGAAAGAGAAAAAAGACCTGAGCTCAGGCCGGACTCTGAATTTGTAAAGTTGTTGAACCGTTAGGTTGAAATTTATCATTGGTATTTGTAGCGGTATTGTATTGGTATTTAGTGACTTTGCACATTGGCGCGGAAGCATTGAATAGGCCATCTACTGTCCATAAAATCCTCTGAAATATCCTACGATATTATCCATACAAATTTTCCCTTGTTCAGCAGTTGTTTCCATGTGTTTTGATTCATGACTATTGTTCTCACTTCAGTTTTTTGCTCGCTATGAATTTGATTCTAAATGACCTTGAAACATCCTCTGATCATTTTCATAAACTTTAGAGGACAAAGCAATTGTTTATTTCCTTAAGGTTTTATCATTACAATGCTCTTTTAGTCTAACACTTGAATTTTTGTATCCATTCTTCCTATATATTTTTCATATTTGGAGAGAGCATTATTATAGAATAGTACACAATATATACTTGATCTAGTGAGTGCATCATGTTCATTCTTATCATTCTAAAATACATCTATCCTCAATGAACCTTCTTATACCAATATTAAAAAGCTAAAGAATGATGAATGTATCATCCAAAATTAATGTTTTGCATATTAATAAAGCATTGTTGCTTCTAAATTAAAACTGCTTTTGTCATATTTAATATTTATCTTCACAATGAATCTAGCTTATGAAGAATCAAAAAGAATTATATCATAGTTTTCATATCTTAACTAAATATATTAAATTAATATTATTTATAGATTTCTTCTATATTATTGAAATATTCTTACCTCTATTTTACCAGCTTTAATGCATTGAAGCAATTTGGCATTTTGATGTTTACGTCTCTCTTTTCTATTAAATTAAAAAAAAAATTAGAAACAATAAATTATTTTATTGTTATATTACTTCATTTATCTTATTAGTCTTGGAATCAAACATATATATACTGGGTGATTCAAAAAGATTGTGTCAAACTTTACAGACTTGTAGAGGATAAAATTCAGAATAAAAAAGTCTGGTCACGTTTTTTGATTGAGGCTCCATTTAAAAGATATAAGGTGTGAAAGTTTTGTAATATTAGAAAGTTTGTAATATTATTATCGATTTAGTCAAAAATTATTTTTAAAATATGTTTATTTACATTTTTTAAATCATCTATAAATTTTTATTACTTAAAAACTATCCTAAAAAAATTTAAAGCTTTGAGAACAGATTGTTTATTAAAACAGTGATGTGAGGACTCGGAACTCCGATTATAATTAAAGTAATTAAGATGTAATTAAGACAATGTAAGAGAAATAGCAGAGATAGAAAGGAATTCGTAGGGAGAAAAACACCTGTCAAAATAAACATATCGAATCGACGCGACGGCGACATCACGCGTTGTATTTCGATCAGCAGTGAACTTTCGTTTCCCCATATCAATAAATTGCCGAGAATGTTTATCTTAGATGTCCGACGAATAGTCGCGAATAGGACACCCATCTCAACGAATGTTCGAGAAATAAACATCATCTTTCCTCTCCCGGGGAAAAAGGTGAACGAAAAGGTCACGGGATTTTAGAGCTAACTTTGCCCGGGGATCGGCGCACTTGTTCTCCGGTTCGTCCGTCGGAGAGGATACAAAAATCTTTAGTCCGACACATCTGCTCCTTCCCGTCTCGTAATGTCTCCTACACACTGTCGTAACCACCATCGATTGTGCGACAGCGATCGCTGAACACAAGTGGCCATAGAATTAAAGTGGATGAATCGACGTGACGGCGACATCGCGCGTCGTATTTCGATCAGCAGTGAACTTTCATTTCCCCATATCAATAAATTGCTGAGAATGTTTATCTTAGGTGTCCGACGAATAGTCGCGAATTCGACACCCATCTCGACGAATGTTCGAGAAATAAACATCATCTTTCCTATCCCAGGGAAAAAGGTGAACGAAAAGGTTACGTGATTTTAGAGCTAAATTTGCCCGAGGACCGGCGCACTTGTTCTCCGGTTCGTCCGTCAGAGAGGATACAAAAATCTTTAGTCCGATACATCTGCTCCTTCCCGCCTCGTAACGTCTCTTACACACTGTCGTAACCACCATCGATTGTGCGACAGAGATCGCCGAACACAAGTGGCCATAGAATTAAAGTGGATAAGTGCCGATCTGTCTATTTTAAGTTCTTCAAAATCGTCAGGAAGTGAACCTGCATCGTCCGTGTTGAATCACATAACCTGGACTAAAGACTGTGGATTTGGACTAGAGACTATACTAAGTGAACATCTGTCAACTCCTCGAAAAGTTCATAAATTGTATGTGGTAGTTGACGTGGATCCAAAGAATACAGGTATATCTCTCTTATGTTGTGTGCGACGATTGTAAAAGTTATCATGTACAAGTCTCTCTAAATAAAGAAGCTGTTGAATTTTAATTCAACGTAGTCTCGTCTCCGTTGTTGAATCCACTCGTTACTCATCCTTACCTGTAACGCGCCGTTTACGTTCTAGGCCTAACGACCTGTTAATTCGACACTGGTCCCGTATAGCCACGTCCTCCACAATTGGTGTCAGAATCGGGATATTTAGAAGTTCCACAATTAGTAGGGCAGAGCTACTACTAGCTTTGACCACTGACTGTCCCTAAGAGGGACGTTCAGTGGTCGAATTTGCGGATCAACTATAATTGATAACTTCTAGATGACTAACGAGGCGGATTCAGCGGCGAGAGTAGAGATGGCTTCGACCGGGTCACTGACAGCTTTCCGGAATGATCCCCAATTTCGCAGGGGAAATGACTCAGCGAATTACTGACTGTTTTGATACAATAGAAGAAATAGCCACTATGGCACAATGGTCAGATAGACAGAAAATAGGGATCGCTAAATGTAAGTTAGTAGGATCGCTAGGGAGTATGCTTGGCGAGATTTTAAAATGAAAGATATAACAAATTATAAGGATTTTAAAGCGCAGATGTTGAAAAGATTTGTGAAGGTGCCGTACACGATCAGGCTACAAAAATTCCACAATTGCGTCCAACAGAGAGGTGAAGACGTACAGACATATGTGGTTAGGCTACAGTCTCTAGCAGAGGAGACACTGATAGAAGTAGCTAGCACTAGCGATGGAGAAAAAAGGGTAATCAAACGAATTCAAAGAAAAGAACAGGATGAGAAACTTCGTGTGCAATTTATCAATGGGATAAATGATAGAATTAAGCAAGCTGTCATGTCCCAGGATCCGAAAACCTTTGAAGAGACTTTGTTGGTCGCCTCGCGCGAAGAATTCATCGAGCAAGCACTGGCGAAATCCCGTCCGTATGTGGGGAAAATAGGAGAGATGTGTGAGACGAGTCCCGCCACCATTGATCCGGGCACCGTCGAACAAAATTTAAATATGACGGAAAAACCAGAAACAATGATCAAGCAACTTAATGATAACTTAACCGGCTGGAAGCGATATTAGAAGAGCAAGCGAATTCTTTACGACCGAGAGCACGGCTAGAAATCAAGAGACTTTGTATTATGAACTGCTTCTGCCACAGCGCTATCATAATATATCGGGAGTCAGACAACCAGATTATTACAGGTCGCCACTATATAGAACTCCGTTTAATAATAGGGCCAATCATGAGACTCGAAATTATGGCGAAAGATCTATAGCAAAAAGTTCGCCACGTCAGAATTTAAGCGTGCGACAAGTAGACGAACACTGTCGGGGCTTACCGCTAATGCCTGATATTCAACAAAGGTCACAGTACAAATGCCGTCAGAATTGTCGAAAGAGAACGAATTCACAACAGGTACAAGATAATGCCACTAGTAACCAAGCAAATAAATTCGTAGAAAGACAACCAAAAAATGTATGCAGGATAATTTCAATTAGGAAAAGACCGAATCAAAATAATCAATTCACGTTTAAGGGAAAAGCGCACAACCTAACTGCGAAAGATAGACAGAAGCAGAAGAGCACTGTCGCTCGAATTAAAATTAAGGAAAATAAGCGGAAACATAAACGGAGAGGCAAACGTAATAACAAACAATCAAGGTGTCAATCTAATAATTTGTGCGCCAGAATTAAAACTGTTCGTCAAGATCGAAACAAAATTGATCAAAATGAGAGAAACAAAAATGAATTCAGTAACAAAAATAAATAAAACTCAGCCACGCAAGTATGCAGTCGGCAATTTAGTACTTGTTAATCAAACTTATGTGCCTCCAATTATATTTAGTCGAAAATTTAATCCAAAATATAGCGGACCTTTTCAGATAGTTAAGAAAAATAGTCCGACAAATTTTGTAGTACAATATACTCAAACACAGAAACAGATATTAATTAGTACATGTGAATCGGTTAAGACCGGTCATATCCCAAATGGAATCTGAGCAGGCGAAACCCCTCCAAGATTCCGAGAAGGGTTAACACTTAATAATAATTTTAAATACGATAAATATTATAGCTTTAGAGTAATATAATTTATTTAAAGATATCTGCGACAATTAATAATGGAAACTAACAGTAATTATACTTACAATACTCATTTTTATAACCAACAAGGATTCATATGGCCTATGAAAGCACAGTCGCAAATGTGCTTTCAGAAAAAGAAGTTTCTGTGAAAATGTGAATGTGACGTTTCCGGCAATTCCCCAAGTAACGAGGGACGTTCGAAGATGTTACAACTGACACAACTACAGCCAGATTAAAATATAGAAAACAGACAAAAATTATATCTAACTATCCACGCAACAGGTAGATAAAACTGTCTCACTTACAAAAAAAACCCCTGCAGGTCTTGGGAAATAGAATTAGACTGCCGTGAACCTGCGTATCGTAAAAGGCGACTAAAAGGCAAATTAAGGTAGAGACTTAAGTAAAGGCTCAGTAAGGCCGATGTCTCACCACTAGCCCCACACTGATGTTAAACGGAACTATATAGAAATTGAAATTATTAAGAAATAAAGATAAGGAAAATAAATAAATAAGGAAAGAAATGGAGAAATAATATATATTAAGTAAATAAATTAAGAAGAAAGGAGAAATTAGAAAACAAGTACCCAGCATAGCCGATGCACCAGCAGGTGTGCGTTATAGATAGCGGACGCACCGAAATAATGCAAGTGTGCGCTACATAGGCTGGTACACGAGAAAATGAAAGTATATATATATCATATTCAAAATAAGAAATAAAGAATGAATAAAATACAAAATGAAAACACAAATGAGGAAAAGAAATGAAAATATAGAAATAAATATAGAAGACATAGAATAAATAATGATAGCCAAATAATTCTATAATTATGCTAATAATTGTATTTATAAGTTTAAGACGACGCTGCTTACAAAATAAAATTTGAACGGTCACAGTTGCCAGGGCAACGACCTTGACACATAAATGACGTCCGCTCCATCCGAAAGAGGCGCGTTCGTCACATTTCGTAGCAGCATTTTCTACAAGTGCGAAGGAGAAACTGGGAATCGGTCACTAAAGGAAAGGTGAAACTGACTCATCTCCAACTCCCTCCAGCAGCAATATATATATTTGGAGACATTTATTATATCACTGTTCATATTAACATTTGTGTTTTACAATAATGGATTTTATAGACATTAGATTGTAATTATTAAATACATTTAACTAAAATCACTCAGTACAGGTAGGCCTCGATTAGTGTGAGTTCGAATAATGCGACTTATAAAATTGATACCGTTTTTCAGTTAGTGCGAGCAAATCGATTAATGCGAGTTGTAAGTATAGACCAGTCTTACTAACAAAGGTCTGTGATTAATGCGAATTGTAAGCATAGACCAGTCTTACTAACAAAGATCCGTCCCCTTTTAAATTAATGCGAGTTATAAGCATAGACCAGTCTTACTAACAAAGCTCTGTCTCCTTTTCTTTTAAAATTGATACCATTTTTCAGTTAGTGCGAGCAAATATTCGATTAATATAAGCATGAACTAGTCTTACTAACAAAGCTCCGCCTCCTTTTATGATGTCCATTAACAAATAGTCTTATTAACAAAGATCCATCTCCTTTTATGATGTCAATTAACAAATGTCTTACTAACAAATGTCCGTCCCCTTTTATGATGTCAATTAACAAACAGTTACTGCGAGCAAATATTCGATTAATGCGAGTTGTAAGCATAGACCAGTCTTTACGAGCAAATATTCGATTAATGCGAGTTGTAAGCATAGACCAGTCTTAGTAATAAGTGTCCGTCCCCTTTTATGATGTTTATTAACAAATTACCGTTAATTTTTGGTTAAGTAAAACCGGACGAGGAGCAGTCCAAGAACAGACACTTGGCTTTGAAGGGGTGAAACATCTCCGTTGTTGAATCCACTCGTTACTCACCTTACCTGTAACGCGCTGTTTACCGTTCTAGGCCTAACGACCTGTTAATTCGACACTGGTCCCGTATAGCCGCATCCTCCACAGTGACCAATTATTTAAATGAAATGTAATTGTTTTACAAATGCAGCATTCATTTTCGAAAGATAAATTGCTGTTCGAAAAAGGAATGCTGTAATAAAATATTAAACTATACTAGTAATCCTGTTGCAGCTATGCTAGCAATAAAAAAAAATATGTTGGTGATTGATGAATTCAAAATTTAATTTAATTAATAGGCAAAATTTCTTTATTATTAACTAAGCTTGTCTTATTAATTAAGAACATAATTCTTTATAAAAATTAATTATGGAATTTTTGCGATAACTGGAAATAAGAAATTACAAATTATCTAATGCACTCGCTAGTGATGCTGCAATACATAATTTACCATGAGAAAAAATATTTTTCTGAATAAGCTTCAATTGAATTCAAAGATTCGTCTTGAATGTTAATTATTCTGATTCCATATGCTGATTTCACTGGGAACTTTTTTGCCATTCAAACAAAAATTCATGATAAGTCATTTTGGGAATTAAAACATGTTCACCAATTGGTCTCTTCTCAATCATTTTTGCAACGATTAATTTAGTGCTGTTTGATAATTAGGCTCCTGTTGCCATATTTCTTAGTGACATTACAATTATTCTTCATTTTATATCTATGATACTTAATTAGGAGTAATTCCAGAATTTTCTGTTAAATTTAATTAAATATTCCACTGGGACAAAAGTTTTTCGCCAGAGACTGAGACACGTCGCCAGACACGGGAAAAATTTACATGGGCTCCAAGTAATTTTTGAGTTATAAGGTTGGGGCAATTTATTATTCCCGCTTCGGACTCTAATTTTCAGTACCGTCTTTCTACGGCTAATTGGTGCGTAAAAAAAAAAAATTGTGGGCTGATATGTGGGCCCTGAATCCCGAACCGAGGAATTTTACCCCATCATCCCTCTCCCTCGTCGGCTCTATTTTCGCTGCTCGTTTGAAAATATATCTGCCTCGAGACACACTGCCATGAATCCCATTTAATCTTTCTTGATGTCATTAGACATTCTGACTGCTGGCAAATGATCGTACGGTTTAAATACAGAAAAGTTGTTTTGCTTGCTCAAATGTGTGATCTCAGTACATGGCGATTCTAAAGCCATTAAATTAAGCTAAAATGAAAGTTTTTTTTGTGAATTAATGTAAAATTATCATCCAACAGATATTGTACTGATGTTATAAATACGACTGAAAATATTTATTTCTTTTTTACACACCTTTTATATATCTGAATCTGTCAAGTATTAAATATAATCTAATATTTTTGATAATCTGTAAGTATAGAAAATAACAGAGAGGCCTTTGAGAGTATTTACAAATAAAAGTATAATCTATCTGTGTCTGAAATCTTCTTGCAACTAATTTATTTTTATATTTTTCTTGCCTATTATGCATTTTATTTGCCTGTTTATTACTATCCATTAGTCTTTTCATATATTTATCATGTTTATCAATATTGTTTCTATTTTCATATACTGTATATTTATCATTGTTCTTTTGCAACCAATTATACTCTGTTATTAATTCGTAATACTGTATTAATATTGTAACTCATTATTTATTTTCTGTATATTATTTTATTGAATAAACGGTGCTGGTTGCCTCTTTTTCTTTCTCTAGTGGCTTATCACACTTCTTCTGATAGGATCTTTTAACTTTCCTCATACTCTCCTTTCATCTTCTCTCTTCCTTTCTATTTCTAAGGCTAAACCATTGAGTACCGCCTTTTCTGTCTTTGCCTTCCAATCTTAGGAATGATCAATGTACGCATGTTTATCATTGTCACTCGGAAAACGATAATGACATATAGTCTTCGTGAGAATTTCTACAAATAGAACTGTCCAATTTTGACACGTGATATCAGATTGATATCTTGACTAATCAGGACGTCTCTTTGAAAAATTTTAGAATCAACTTATTTTGTCTACAGAGTTATGCCAACCACACAGATTGGATGGAATATCTACTTAAACTGATTGAAGGTAAGATATTCACTTATTAAACTGAACTTTCCTAATGTCATTAAAATGATAGTACAGGTTAGAAAACGAAAATTCAGTTGTTTCTTATGCGAAAGTATGACGTGATAACATGGTGGACCTAAAGCCATTCACATACTTACTATGGGTATAATTGCAATGATTGTAAAACCGGCAAAAGTAATACCTAACGAAAGAACAACCTATAGATCAAAGTTCAGTAAAAGAATCAGAGGTGAAATCGATACCGTTTTTGAAATATACATACCTTTTTATACATATCTTTAACACAACGGAACTAATGACTGTACATTTAATTACTGTCAGTGGGATGGATTGTTAATTCTAGTATATAGACATTATTAAAGCAATCTATTTCGAATATATCACCGATTTCACTCATGTTTCTTTTTTGATCGTTGACTTATAGATTGACCTCTTTCGTTTGATACTACTTTTATGGACTTTACAAAATTAAAATTGTACTATCTCGCACGCAAGTTATTTTGTGTATTTTTCGTCTATTACTCTTCTTTTGTTGTTTTATTACTGTTCTTTAGTCTAATCGATAATCAATCTACACGTGCTTATTTGTTATTCGGAGAATGATTCAATAATAATAATAATAAATAAAAACTATATATATAAAGATAAACTTAAACTGAATAAATCCATATGTTTTAATATATATAGAATAAAATATTTTCAGAATGATTTCATATTTAGCAAAAAACACTTAATATTTCTTTTAATAAATACAACTAATTATACTTTATCATAACAAACTAATTGAGATCAAGAAAACTGTATACCGAATTACACTATACTAAGTGAGTATAGGAATTACATTATAAAAAATTTACATAGTTCTTGATTAAAGATTTATTCAGATATCTAAGATTAATTTGTGAAGAATCAAGCATTTCCGACTGTAGATAAACACTAGCACTGTTTAACAGAAAAATATTTCACAATTTATTTAACTTGTGTAATGTTTTTGATACACACATCTTCAGTACATTGCAAAGTATTAAAAGTGTTAATATTTTTATCTGCTAAATAGTGCTAGTGTTAATCTATTTCTAATTAAATAGAAAAAGGTAAACAATAATTGTTGTATGTATTTCCAACTGTTTTAGAAACATTATCTTAATTTATTGCCATTTAAATTATTACAGTAGATCTCCAACTTGAGATTAATTCATCTAAAAAATTTGTTTTAGTCAAAAACTATGTAAATTCAACAATACTTGAATTTGATATACATAAATTAGTGCATTAGTAGCACAGAGACTAAATAATGTTTATAAACATATTTTAAATATAGCTAAGAAAATTTAAAGCCTTAAGTGATATTTTTGCAAAAAAGTATATTGTTTAATGAATTTTTCATTCTCATTTTATAAAAATTCAACAAAAATAAACAGAATTTACTCTTCCATGTATCTCTGAAACCACATAAGTTTAGGGGCATAATGTATTTAATTTTCATCATTTTGATACTAACATTTCACATTTATACATCCTTACAGTCATATAACAAACAGCTATCTTTATCCATAACATAAGATTAATTCTGACCAACAGTATTTTCACTAAGGAAGTAGTAGGTTTGTAAATAAGCTTTAACTGTATTGTTTGTGATAATTTATATATTGTGAAATAATATTTTTCATTTTATATACAGATATTAAACATATATGTTCTGTTATCTACTAAATAAAAATACAGTAGAGTCTCCCTAATCTGACACATATGGTTTCAGGGCTTGTCGGATTATTGGATGTTCAATGAAAAAAAATGGAATTACACAAATGAATACGCTCCATTTATTAAAACTTTCCTGTCATTGCTCCTGCTATTCAAATCTTTTACAAACCCCTCAATTTTATCCAGATTTTTTTAATGTCATAAATGGTAGCTTGTCCAATACCATAAAATGAAGCCAAATCAGTGAACTTTCCTCCCAAGTCAAGTTTCTTAATTATTTTTGCTTTTTAGACCTAGTAAATGTCTTGTGTTTGGTTTTTCACTCTTTCCACTTTGTGACATTATGTAAAGATAAATAAAAATCAGTGAACTTTCCTCCCAGGTCAAGTTTCTTAATTATTTTTGCTTTTTAGACCTAGTCAATGTCTTGTGTTTGGTTTTTCACTCTTTCCACTTTGTGACATTATGTAAAGATAAATAACAAACACTGATACAGTAAACATTATTTTATAGTAAACAGTGTACTGAACTTAAAAATTAGTCCGATTATAAAGTAAACGGTGTACAGAACTTAAAAATTAGTCCAACTATAATGCCTATGCAACAAATGAATAGCGAATGACAATTTGTTTTCCTCAGTTTCTCTTTCTCGCACATCTACAAATTGTGACATGAAAATTTCACATGGGTGGCACGAGTGTACAGAACTTAAAATTAGTCCAACTATAATGCCTATGCAACAAATGAATAGTGATTGACAATATGTTTTCCACAGTTTCTCTTTCTCGCACATCTACAAATTGTGACATGAAAATTTCACATGGGTGGCACAGTGGTTCACAGAGTGTTGGACTACTGAGACTCAACTGTATTACACAAGTTTTCATAAATCAAGTTACATCATATAATTAATCAAAAAGTAATTATAATTTTATTAATATAAAACAATATAATAGCACTTTCAATTTTATTAAAAATCCTCTTCAGCTAAGTAAAACTTAAATAAGTGTTCTAAAGAGTGGTTATTATGGTAACATTTTAAACATCATAGTACATATGTATTTAAATTATAAGTTTTAACAATAAATATAAATACTATCAAGAACTTATAATTGACAAATAAATTAATAAATTAATTTAGAATTATATATAATAAAATATTTACAAAATAATATATTTAAGCACTTATTTCTTCATTTTTTTGACCTATATTTATTTGAATTTTTTATTTTGATGAGTATTACATGTACCAAAGTTTGATATTTGTAACACTTATCAAAGTAAGGATAGTAGGTATATATCATTGAACAGATAACATATATTAACTTACCAAGAACTTTTTATTTCTTTCAGCATTGTCAAATGTTGATATTTTTTTAATAGGTACCCTAATTCTATTTGAAAAAAAAATTTATCTAAATTTTAAAAATAATTTAATATATAATTTGAATATAAATTTTGAAAAGAAAAATAGACAAACCCTGGTTTCTTCCCACATGGACTATCAATAAACATAATAGAAGCTTTTTTTTGCTTCATATAGATCTTTCTTACCTATTTTACAAAAATTATATGCTTATTTAAATTTGTTATAAAATTTATCACAATAATTTATCTAAAAACTGCCTTAAATGGTTGAAAAAATATTAAGTTATCATGCAACTGAATTAATGATCATAATTAAAGAAATTAAAGCATTTTATGCATTTTAGCATAAAAAGTATAAAGTAGAATGAATCAAAAATGATTTTTAATATATTATACCATTTACTTCTTATTAATGAGCATATTACTAAACTTATGAATTAATTTGTTTGTTTCCTAGTAGTTGTAACTTGTTTCCTAAGAACCCATATAAGAGTTCTTAGGAAGCAAATTCTATAGTCTAGCATGTGTCAAGTCCTGAGGATGCTGGACTAAAAAGGCTCAACCTATATTTATAATTATAATTTTATGTTTATTATTCTATAACCATTAACTCCTCTATCATTTAATCAAGATCAGTTCTATGATAGAGCTGAATAAGTAAAAGGGATCCTCAAAAAATATTGTTTACTCATGTCTTGTATACTTATGTTACTAAAAAACATGACTTATGCCAAAACAAAGTATATCAGACATTGATTTTCAATTGAACTAAATGTATTATGTAGAGATATGTTTCAGATTAACTAAAAAGTTGGAATTTATATGGAAGCATATGGGCATATGAATAGGAAATACTTATTTTATTGTACACTAAATTGTAAAGTAGTATAATTTATTATAATTGAAGATTAAAATTAGAAAATACATTATAAAATTATTAACAAAACATAAAATTTTATTATTATTCTTCCTATTATAATTGTTCCTCCTCATCACTTGAAGTTGCTGCAACTATAACTGAAGTTTCTGTTGTTTCTATGACTAGCAGTTGAGATTGAAGTCTTCAAACATCAAAAGTTCAAGAACTGTTTCACAGTGTTCAGAAATGAAAAAGACAAATGCAACAAAGGGTACAAAACAGATGATCAGGTACCAAAATTCAACCATGATCTAGGGATCCAGCAATATCACATAGGAGCCATTAAATGAAAGTTATGTTGTGAAAGGTTTGAGCATAAAAATGATATAAGGCAAGAAATCTTTCCATGATATTGGCCAGAATATCTTATAAAAATGATATAAAAATAATGAAGATTGTTATATTAATGAAGCAATAGAGAAAGTGAAACATAGCCAGAGTGATGACATAATAAATGAATAACCCTAGAAAGAATCTCTAAGGCCTAGCTCTTTGCATTAAGAAATAATATTTAGGACTATAAAGTTTTCCTAAGCACTTGATATGCTTGTCATTTTTATCTTATAGTTTTATATAAATGCAAAAACATATTTGTAATTAATGTATTTATCTAAATTATCTTATTCTATTCTTAATTATTTATCTTATCTAGTTTAGATTTATTCTATTCTTCAAACAAGAGCAATCTTCTGTATTCATTATAGTTTGTTTACTTGTACTGAAAAGGGTACATCCATACCAAAAATATTTCATTTTTAAATAAAAGAATGTTCTATATTTATCCTGCTCCAGGAGTGCTTTTTGAATTTTTGAGATTGAGTTCTTGCATGTTTTCTGTTGTTGAAGGAGTCTAACTTCATCTGCTTGCCATCATGAATCTTGACATAAATCTCACAATAGTAAGACAAACTATCATATATAAGTCATGTTATTTTAACAAAAAGAACAGACAATTGATTACAGTTTTGCAGAATGATATATTTTATATACAGTATATAATTATATCATCATCATTTATGACTGTATGTAATTAATTTAAATACAGAAGGAGAAAGAGAAAATTTGAGAGAAATAGACATGTCACTGAACAGAATTTACATAAGTGTAAATATATTCAATCTATATTGAGTTTGCCATTCCTAATTAATCAGAGATATGTATGCAAAATAACATATATTGCAGATTTCTTGTATTTAAATTTAATATGTTCCAATATTCTTGTTCTACAACTAAGGAGAATAATTTTACATAAAATTTTTTGTACGTTTATTTTGAATGTATATATAAGGCTGAAAATGTCTCTTAAAAAGGACCAAAAACATTCTCAATAATAAAATTGGTACTGCCAATAGTACTTACTGAGATGTGATTTTTTGTACAGTTAATTCTAAAATAAAATTCAATTTTCATTAATATATTAATAAAAAAATTTATACAGAAGACATATTATTATATTATTAGATTAAAAACAAATAATTAAAAGAAGAAATTTCAATATTTAAGTAAAATAATTGTAATTTTTTAAGTATGCTTGTTGGTAATAAAAAGCTACTATCATATAACTTGATAAATCATCATAATAAAATTGTCAAAAAGATAAAATTTAAAATTAATTATAAAAATAAAGAAATTATCTAACAAATAATTTTTTTTTACTTTGTTCATTGATTTTTATATAAACATAAAATGAAATAGCATATTTTAATATGTAAAATAAAAATTTTTTGTACTAATTTGGATCATTATCAAAATTAAGTGCTAAGATTGTAGACATTCTGCCTAATGATGAATTGTATTTTGTCTTTTTAAAAAACTGATTATAAATACATGAGTAAAGATATTATAATTAACATTGAACTCCCTTGTATAACAAAACTATCATATTTTTTAGTAAATAATGATATTTAGCTATTTATAAAATACAAATTTTATAATGCATCATTTTGTTATTTAATAAATAACAAAAATTTTACAAAATGTTTAAAATTTTTTTTAAATGCATATTATTATATATAAAATATAATCAGTCAAGAAATTATCAAAATATGAGAAAATGTTCATTATTGTTAAAAAAAATACAGAAATTATTCATGCTCATTCACAAAATGATTGTGATTTAGAATATAAAGGAAATATCCACAGATCCATAGCAAATGAATCCTATATTCCATTGTTGTAATGTATTTTATGTTCCAATATTCTAATGTTAATTAAAGATGTAAATTCATATTCTTTAAAATTTATGCAGTATATTATATCATAACATAATCACAATAATTATTACACAACACAATTAATTCTATTTTTTCACAGAATGAAAAATTTTTAGACATTTCTCAATTAAATCACTAATTGGCTGCAAAAATTACAATATTGCTTTAATTATTTGAATGCAAAAATTATAGTTATAATGAATAGATTTCATTAATAATGAATGATGATTTCATTCTTTTTAAAAAATAGTAGAAAAACTTACTGTAACATAAATAAATAAATAATGGAATCCATGGTTTAATTTCTAATTTTAATATTTTTTTGTTTACTCAATCTGAATCTGGTTCCAAGATAATACAATCAACAACACTTTACTATATATCAATTTGGTCTTTTACTGTTGAAATGTTTCATCCTATAAGCATATTTTCTATACTTTTTAACATTAAATAATTAATAATTAAACAACTGTTTAAAAATAGTTAGTTTATTGTCTTTAATAAATGTAAATGAATCACCTAAGTTTTAAACAACTCATTTTTGTTTAAATTAAAAGATCTTTGATTCATGAATTTTGTTAGAAATAGATATTATTAATACTATAGATAATTATTTTTCAAGGAATGGAATCATTACTTCAAGTGAGATGAAATTAAATGAATATAATAAAACAATATAAAGCAAGCATACCTTTTTTGAATAAAGTATTTTTAATTTGTTTAATATAATATTATATTTGTTTATATTTATTTCATTAGCTCTGCTTACAATCAAATTATTTCAAAATTCAATAAATTACAGCACTTATTAGCAGTTTTAAGTTATAAAAGTATTTTATTAATTGGGATGTTTTTGGATTATATTTGTTATTTAAATATAAATTCTAGATATTCATTTTATAATATAATTTATTTATTTATTCCAAATATTAATAAGAATGCTTTCATTTAAAAATATAACAAATTAATAACTTTCATAATTTTTCAGATTTTTTTTTTTTTTTTAACCTATAAATTTGGCTATTTTAGTCCTGTTTAATGGGAGAAGATTATAGATAGTAGAATAGTGCTTTTATAACTAAGAATGTCATGATTATTTTGTTAATTTATTTTTAAGATTAAATAAGACAAAAACAGAAATATTCATAATTTAAGTCAATAACAGCCTCAACAAATTAATATTTCTCTACAGCATTAATATTTTCTTTATTATTTTAATAATATTTCATTATAAATAATAATAATATCAGCTTACTAAAGCAGGCCAATGCAAATTTTTCCACTCTACCCAAACTACATCATCATCTGTAAATCCATATTCTACAGAAAAAAATAAACAAATAATTAAGGATAACTATATATAATTTAATAATCTTTTTATATTAAATATATTCTTACTCTTTTTTGATGGTGTATCAAAAGCTGGAGGTAGATCATCAAAATCAGAGTCGGAATTATCAGGTTTTTCCATACTATTTCCACTGAAAGACAATATTACTCAAATTATCTGAACACAAAAAATAATAGTTATATAACAGATTAATAATGAATGATGATTTCATTCCTTTTAAAAAATAGGTATATACTTACGGTAATATAAATAAATATATAATGGAATCCATGGTTTAATTTCTAATTTTAATATTTTTTTTTGTAAAAACTCTAATCAATCACTTTCTTAATTAACCCCTTAATTCAAAATTTAAATTATATCATACATTCTAGATATTAAAATACCTAATATAGTTTTGAAAATATATCTATAAAATATGAATAATAATAAAAATTATAAATTTTATTTTTCTTACTGTTTTTTTATAGTTCACACTAATTATTTCTATAATTTTAGAGAATTTTAGTTTTTTTTTTATAATTTTGGCAATTATATCAACCTTTTATAATCGTAAGAAAAAAATAAGACAAGATATATTCGTTCCAACATTATTTCACTACTTATTTATTATTTATTTATTTTTATAAGAATTACAGATTTCACAAGTTCTGACAGATTTTGTAATGTTATTCTTAAATAGTATCCAATCTTCACTTGTAGTTTTGTTGTATGAAAACTGTCTTTAATAATATTCTCAAAAATATCACAAAATATTCAAAGGAAATGAATATTTCTTAATAAAAATAATAAAATGGCACTTATCATTAACTTTAAAAAAATATTGCAATAATTGAAAAAAACTGTATTTAAACAAATAATACATAGCATACATTGTTCAATAGTTTGACATACTGTTTCTTTATGTGTGGGAAAATGTACAAGCAAACTGATTAATAAATCTGATATTTTAATAATATTAAAACTTTACACTCCAATTCAGATTTTTTGCAGTCTTCTCTCCAGTTTCACTTTTATTTTTGAAAAATTTGACTTTTGGCATTTTTTGGTCTATCTTTTTTTTTTTTTTAATTTTTTTTAACAAACATCGAAATTTTTGTAGCAGAAGTTATGAGTAATTGATTTTTATTTATAGTTACTTAAATGCTTTAAAAAAAATCTTCAATTATACAAGGTTTCAGAAAAAATGATTTTTTCTGAAATCTTGTATGATTGAAAAATAAAGCTTATTTTTTCTTATTGGACAATCAAATTTTTTATCATCATCATATCTGTGGTATGTTTTGTATCATACAGCAATAAAATTGTATAGTATTTGTAAAATTTTTGAAATAACAAAACATTCTTAGCTTAGCTGGTGTCAAAATCACTTTGTATGATTGATTTTAATAATGCTGTCATTTTGTTTATTTAAAAACTATCAGTGGAAATGCTTATCTGATAATATGAAACTTTGAAGTTTTATAATTAAAATAAAACAAATAATAATTCTAAGTATTTATTTATTATTACATCAATGGCATTTTCTGTCTACATTAATCTCCTATAATATGCTTTCTCATTAATTCATCTTTCTGTGGCTATAGAATGACATTCTATGTTATATGTGAAGTTTTTATGCAAGTTATATTATGATTATAAAGTTTAAATAACTTTTAATTTTACTGTAATTAATTAATTTTAAATTATATTATTATTCTCACATTCAATGCACTTTTAGTGATGAGTTTTTGGTCTATGGAATGTTCCTATATGAAAGTTGATCTTCACTGAGTTGAATGAATCAAAGTTTATATTTTTCTTGTGAAAGATGAAATAAATCATATTTTAAATATTTAATTATTGTTTAGAATTTGTAAGTGCATATTTATAAATATATTCATAAAAAAAAGATCAGAATTTGTTGAAAAGAAAATAAATAGTAGAACAGATTTGAATTAGATGTAATGATTATGCATTAAATATTTTTCATGTTCATATTATTTTAAATATCTATACTAAAAACTGTTTAATATTTCTCATGAAAATGAATCAAAGAAAAGTGGTAAATATTTATCTCTAGAAAATTTGATTGTTTTATGTTTCAGAATAAAATAATTATATTTTTTACTTAACAGGACTAAGTAGTAATAATTTTTATAGTGGTAAATATTTATCTCTAGAAAATTTGATTGTTTTATATTTCAGAATAAAATAATTATATTTTTTACTTAACAGGACTAAGTAGTAATAATTTTTATTATTTTACTTGTTAAAGATTCAAATTTATTTGGTAAAATATATTTGAAAAATCCACACTCAAATATAAAAATTTTATTTACTAAATAAATAAAATAATGATATTCAAAAATATATTTTATCATATGCATATTTTTATGATAAATTAGAATAAACTATGTCAGCGAAATGGAATCAACACTTATCTGTAAAATAAAATTTATACAATGTTTATTTACAATAGGTACATTTCATTATTTATGCTTCTTATAAAAGAAGAAATAAACAAATCATAAAATAATTACAGTGTAACCCCTTTATAATGAACTCACAGAAATCATAAGTTTTAGTTTGTTATACGGAGGGTTTGTTACAGAAAGGCATCCATCAGCAGGGGCACCAAGAGAAAGCCCGGGCCGGGTACGAACCAGGTTTTGGGTCCCTAAATATATATATTTTTTCTTTTCTCCTCTGTAAGATATCAAAACCATACATATTACATATATTTTATACACAGTTTATTCAAATTTTTATTCACTTTTTAAATTCTGTTTAAAAAGTGTACTATATGCAGTTTGAAGAAAGTGAGGTTTGATGAATTTTATTTTTTAATTATATTTTGGAAGAAAATCTTTAAAATATTGATTTTTTTGAAGAATAACGTCATAAGCTCATGGAACTAATTTCGGGAAACGCCGTAACTTTTTAAAAATTTTTCTTTTCATGTCAGTTATAATGAAAAACTTTTTCGGTCCCAATCATTTCGTTATAAACATGTTCCACTGTACAGTAACACCCTGCTTAATACTGCTCCGTTTAATGCTGTTTCGATATAACATGATTTTTTTCGAATTCTATATTTTTATTGTGTCACATTGGCCTGGTTTTTTAAACCGTTATTTTTGCATAAATCCGAAATCACAGGAATTTGTTTCAGATATACTCCTATTCCATCTCACAATGCATTTGATATCAGTGCAGTGAAAGTCTACTGCAGTCAGAGTTCATAAATGTTATTTATGATTGGTCATCAATGTTATTTTATAGTAATAAAAGTAACAATTATCCCATTTTAGTTTTACTGTGAATGCTGCCACTTTAAACTATAGTTTCTTGAAAGTTAGAACATTTTTCTTTAATCAATATTTTTCGTTGTTTATAGTTTATTATAGGGGTTCCCAAAATACGGTCCAGGAACCCTGGAAATGCAGCCTGTGATGTCAGATCATCAATGATCTTGAATTCATAGAGATAATTTTCATTTTTACAAAAAAAAATAATTAAATTTTATCATATTATAATTAAAAATTGTTCAGTTAAAAAATACATATATTAGTTCTTCCAAATATGTTTTCATTATTTGGAAGCACTTATACATTCGAAAAAACTTACTCAATCATGAGTATTAATAAGTCCAAATTGAGATAAAAATTAACTGATGAACTTTTACAAGTGGTGTTAAGAATACCAACTTAGAACCAAGGCTCAATGATGTATTATTAAAAACTACAACTGCACAAGTCGTACACTTCAGATTGACAAATTTATTATTATTTTCTTTTTTATTTGAAATTATTTATCCCAAAATACGGCCCAGGAACCCTGGAAATGCAGCCCGTGATGTCAGATCATCAATGATCTTGAATTCATAGAGATAATTT
>AYEL01066149.1:0-41983 GCA_000484575.1 Olivierus martensii
ATAGCTGTATTATTAGATTTTCTACTATTTTTTCAGTTTGTAAAGTATGAAAATTTAAATATTTGATTTACTATAAAATATTTTTATTAAAAGATGTATAATAAAATCAATTTACTTTCTTTTGAAATTAAATTTTTGTCTAATCATTTCACGTCCTTATCTTTATACGTCTTTTTATACGTCTAATCATTTCATGTCTTTTTATAATCAGTAAAGAACTTATACACCTCTTAAAAAACTGTAATTTATAAATGTTTACTTTCTTTTGAAATTAAATTTTTGTCTAATATTTTCACGTCCTTATCTTTATAATTGTCTTTTTATAATCAGTAAAGAACTTATACACCTCTTAAAAAACTGTAATTTATAAATAAAGTATATCGATATAATTATGATATTTATCAAAATTTAAAAGTGTATTAGAAATTATTATGTTTTAAAATTAACCACTGATTAAACCTTTTGGTATGTAGATGATTATTAAGTGCTTGAACATTGGATTCTAGTAATATCTCTTAATTTGTTACCGAACGAAGAGAGTCCTTAATTAATTAAATGTTTTCCTGTTACATTCATCGATTGCCTATACCAATATAATATTTATGATTCTTTGATTTATCATAAAGAATGATTAAAATACAGTAACGGAAATGTCACATACTACGACTCATTACTGATAAGCAAATAGCAGAGTTTTATCATAGATATGAATTGTTAAACTTTCAGTTTTACGTTCAAGTTTAACAGGTAGGAAAGTGAAATTTAAGGATGTTAAATAATATTTTATAATATAATCAAAAAGTAATAGTCTATATAAGTTTAATCATGAAGATTGTGCATAAAAATCGATAAATTTATATCTGAATGATTCTGGGTCAAATTTCAGATAATATTCTTCATTCTTTCAATTCAGGATAGACTCGTCATCATTCATCTTTCTGGGATTTTAGTATGGGTTAGAGTGGCGGATTCCGGATCAGGGGATCGGGGACCGTATAGCCGCTTGATAAAATTTGGTTTATTATTTGAAAGATCTGTGTTCATTTTCCACACTTCATTTTTCCAGAATGGTCTAGAGTGGCTTACTGAGCCCGATTAGTTTAATCAAATGATTGCTGATTTCATGGTAAATATGGGTAGCCCATCGTGGATATTAAAATACTCACCGATTAGTAAGTATATAATAAACTTAAAAGAGAAAGGTAGGTTTTTGAAATATTGCCACTTAATAATTTCTAACTGGAAAGTGGAATAAAATAAGAGAAGGAAGGATGCGTAATTTAAGATAATGATATTGACTCATCAATAACAGTAATATGACGGAGCAATGATAATTTTAGTAAGTTGTGTGTATTTTTTTTAATATCAAGGATATCCTTCCTTCTCTTATTTTATTCCACTTTCCAGTTTCCAAACCAAAATAAAACCAAAAAAAGGTCAACAGATGACGCCACATTCCATTCAGGGAAAATACTAAGTGACGGGGAGAAACAAGCCCTTCCACAGGCTGCCCACCCCTGCGGAGGGGTCAGCCGGATTGTGGAGGACGGGGATCGACGGGCCGGGCCCGGACCCCATGATAAATATTTTCAAGGGGTGGGACCCGAGACTCGAACCCGGGTCCTCCAGAATGGAAAGCCGAAGCGTTTCCACGCGGCCAATCCGGCTGACTTCCACTTTCCAGTTAGAAATTATTAAGTGGCAATATTTCAAAAACCTACCTTTCTCTTTTAAGTTTATTATATACTTACTAAGCGGTGGGTATTTTAATATCCACGATGGGTTGCCCATATTTACTATGTATCAGCAATCAAATGATTGCTGATTTCAGGAGGAGTCGGGCCCGGACCATTGAGCCCCATCCTTCAACCATCCAGTTGACCCCATCATGGGTGTTGGCCAGCCTGTGATGGGTTCTAAAAGTAGCCGCCGCCAAATATAGTATATCCATCGGGTGATATGGCGGCTTAATCTACCTAAGCTAACCTAGCCGAATAATTAATTCATAAGAGAATAAAAAATATTCAAAATATCAATAAAATATATTTCAGTATGTGCAGAGTCCGGAATGGTCCTGCCACATAGTAATCAGCAATGATTAAAAAGACGAAATATAAATAATACTGTCCTTCGAGATAATGCATTACCATATGGTATACTTGACCGGAATAAAACAGAAGAAGAGAATTATACTTTTCACATTCACTATAAACATACTTTTTATGATGACTTTGAAATATGTTTTCGTTGATATTTAAAATATACTTCAAATTGTATAAAATTCGAAAGATTTTTATTATAGAGTTAGAATTTGCTATAATACTATTATAATGTTAAATAAATAAATAGATTAGCACTATTTAATTATAACTAATGTAGGACAATTAAAATTCGAACTATTAATTTTAAATTTATTCCATTTTGAAACGATACAAAATATTTCCGATCAAAGAACAAAAGTATCCTCATCAATAAATCAAAAGATTTCAAATAAAAAATTGCAGTACAATATCTACGAGGATCTCATTCATTGAATGGAGAAATGGATATCGATGAGTCATAACTGGATTCCCTGAAATGCAAACAAAATAATTGATGATATGAAATCCGATCCCGGATTCAGGAAATTTTGTCATATAATACTCGATATATAAAAATTTTATTAATGAAATTACTTAAAAAAAGATTTAAACCTGTAATTTATTATATTTAATTTTAATTGAATTTTACATCATACTATATTGAAATTTATATATTAAAAATATTTTAGATCAAAATCGTTGATTTTAGTGCCATCTACAAGAAAATAAACTAAATTAGGAGTCATAAAAACTAGATTAAAAAATTAATTTTTAAAAATAAAATATTTCGTGTAACCTAAGTTATATAATGCGTATTCATTTTTTTTAAGTCTGGAATAAAAACTGAAGTTTTTCTTAGAGCGAAAAATTGATTTATTGATCAAACAATACAACTCGAAGTCTGGTAATTTTTCACTTCATTTTAAACATTTTCTTTTGAGTAGACGACAATATGGCGTCCAGAGACTGTTCAGTCTATTTGTTTAATAAATAATAAGCTTTTAAATTAATGGTAAAAACTTTGCTAGGAAAATTTCTTTAGAGACGCATTTCTTCACTCATTTAATTTGAAAAAAAACTATAAGTAGTACTAAATAAAATTATTAAATTTATTTAGATCGTAAAAAAATATTTAAATATTTAAATATTATTTAATTTTTAAATAATTTAATTTAATATAATAATAATTAATTTTATAATAAAATTGAATAATTTGCAGATGTAAAAGTTATTTGTATAGTTGCATGGTCTAGAGATGCTTCTTAATAGTCTAGGCATATTTTCTTAAAAATAATCATAGAAAGGATCATTTTGTTTCAAATGGCTCCTCTAGGAGTGACATCATTAAAGATTTGTGGCCTTTTGTCATTTATATATACTGTACGGTATACGGTTTTTAGAAACTACTCCATGAACTTTATTTTTTTACACATTACATAAAAATGTCTCTTGTCCTTTAGATCAAGCAATAATACTGTAAAAACCCAACAATTTTTTAAATTAAAGTTTAATTTTAAACATTTTCATTATTCGCATGTGTATAAAATAATTTATATGCGAATATTAGAGTTTTCCAACTCTTACTTCTCTCGTTTTAATTTTCAGAAATGCTAGTAGTTCTGTATTGTTGTACTATACTATAACTATTATTTTCTTGTTTACGAAACTTTTGTTTTATTTCATATAAACATTTTTCTGTTGTCTCATCTTCTATTTATTCGATGAATTCTCTTCGCTAAAAATAACACAATATCAATATTAATTGAATTGTTACAGAGTAAAGAAAAAGTAAAAATACAACAACTGAAATCACTTTGCTTTTTCTATTTAATAATTGGAATTTTATGTTTGAATGATTCATTGCTATTTTTATTATTTGCAATCTTATCTAAACTCTTGTTTGCTTTCTCATTAAAGAATTCCTTTGAGCATATTCAATCACTTTCATCTGATTTTTGTTTTACCTTAGAGTACTCTGATGCATATTAAATTAATTGATTTTTTTGGTCATTACCATGACTCTCTGTTGTTCTCTAACTTCACCATTGACTCGTGTATAAGTCATTGACTTAAAACATTGATTTATTTTTGATACTCACGTGATTTCCCTTTTCAAACAGAGTGAAAGTAGCGTGCAGCAAATTTAAATGTTCGATAATTATAGACCTAGCCCAGTTATTTTAAAACAAAGCCAACATGTTGCACGCTATACCTCTCCAGCAATCACAAATATATTGATATTATGAAAAACAGAGCACGCTAATAGTTTGTTGACGTGCCCAACATGGCCACCAGTTAACTGTTTCTTAGGAAACAAAATAGAGATTCTTTTTTTTTATGTAGAGTTCTCTAGCGATGATATCGGCATAGACGAATACAAATTTTAAAACAAAATTGAGGCATAATATTTGATGAATAAAAGCGAATTCATTGTCGTACACCTGAAGTTCGTTTTGACGTGTTTTTTAATAGTTCATAAATTATTACTTATTTTGACGATAAATTGTCTATAATCATGTCATATATAGTTATTTGTGATCAGTATACAACGCAACATCATCAAATGGATCCATTTTAAGTCACAATTAACTATAAATTATTATAAAATATTATTTTTATGATTCTATATTTAACTTTTTGTGTTTTACGAATAAAGAAAAATTTCGATTCTGTTTTATGTAGAACATTTTTCTGTTTTCATTGATATGGATAGCAATATCCAGTTTTGTTGATATGGATAGCAATATCAGTAATATATAATTTCTTTACATTTTTGTTGATACTTATTTAATTTTTATATATGTTATAAACATCATGATAATTTACATTATTGTGATGTTCATTACAATACATCACAATAATGTACATTATCCGTTTATATATATTATGAAGCGCAATAATGTACTGTACATTATTCTTTTATGTACTCGTATTATGAAGCACAATAATGTATATTATCCGTTTATGTATGTTACGAAGCACAGTAATGTACATTTTCCGTTTATGTATGTTACAAGGCACAATAATGTACATTATCCGTTTATATCAGTGCCGGATTAACATAGTAGCAAAAGTAGCATATGCTACGGGCCCCGCGCCAATAAATATGTACATAATTTTTTGGTTATCTTAATACGAGCGTTAAACAAATGATCTTGTGATTTATGCCATATTTAGCGCCTTTTCATTTGGTATCACGAAATTGTGAGAGAAAGAGCATAAGAAGGTGACTTAGTGTGACTCAAATTTGCTCATGCTAAATATAGAAAAATTAATATTTAATGTTGACTGTGTTTTTTTTTGATAATTACTATGCAAATTAAAAATATATCTGTTTAAATATATTTGTGTTGTTTTATTGTTTTTTTTAATATAGGTCCTCTTTCTTAACATATGCTACAGCCTCGCACAAGCTTAATCCGGCACTGGTTTATGTATGTTACGAAGCACAATAATGCATATTATATACTATGTATATCATTGTACATAATGTACATTATAATAAACATTATGTACTATGAAGCACAATAATTTGCATTATCTATTTATGTATAATATAAAGCACATTAATGTACATTATCCGTTTATATTATGAAACACAGTAATGTACATTATCCATTTATGTTTTGAAACAATAATGTACATTACTGTGTTTCATAATATACATAAACGAAGCAGATCTCTAGCTGTCAGTTGTAAAATAATAGAACAAGCCAGGAACAGTTTTCTTTATCACGTCAACTGATCAATAAAAATATCAATTTTCTCCAAACTTTCAAGCATTAATAAGTTATCTCTTCATACAATGTATTGTATGTGGGCAACATATATTATTTAGAAAGGATAAAATACGAAAACAAATGGCTTTTAAGTTATAAAACGTCTGCTATTATATATACAAACATTAACAAACTCAATTTTAATTGGAACTCGAGATTAAAAATTATACAAGCTCAATTTTTAAATATTCATTCAATGTTATAAAATTATAATAATTTTTTTTAATCATTTGAACTGTCAAATATATTTCATGCTTCTGAAGCCAATTTTCTATGCTTCTGAGTCATATGTGTATGTGACTCAGAAGCTGAGAAAATTGCACCTGTACTTGTTTATTATTCATTATGTGATTATAAATATTTTAGCGTTATTATTATTATTTTTTAATTTTCTCTTTTCTTATATAACGTTATTGGAACGGAAGAGCAATATTATATTGTACTCATACACTTTTATTGAGTATTAGTTTCATTACTTATGGATCTTTATTATACATCACGATTTTACTTGCGTAATCGGTTTATTAATGCGAAAAATCTATAATATGATGTCATTATGACATTTATAATCATTATATAACGTTTTCCGGATGAAATATATATTGATAAATCTTAGATTAGTCGTTTTTAGCCTATTTTCAGAAGGAAAGTATGTCTTATAAGATAATCATATTAATCTGTTAGTTAGCGTGTCTTACACTAATAAATTAATTAGTGTATTTTCATGAAATTTAATTATGTTCCGCCATTAAAAGTTCCACCATTTCAAAAACGGCGGATGTTTATTAAACTTCTGAAACATTCAGTTAATATAAGCTTCATTATTTATCAAATTTTTATGAAATTTAACAGGATGGTCAAGTCGTTGAAGATGATTTCAATGACACATCAATTTACCTTTTATTGTTAACCATTTAAAAATGGCGGACGTCCTAAAGCAGAAAGTTTTTCTTTAATAACTCGATCAAATTTTATATAATTTTGCACAGTAGTCAGTTTATTACAGTCAAATTTAAATTAAGATTAATTAATCCCGTAGATTTATTCGTTTAACAAATAAGAGATGTTCGATCCCCATGGTATCATTTTAATAAATATGGAACTACTTGATAGATTTTTTTGTATGATATTCATATATAGGTTATGCAATCGAAAGTGATTATGATGATAATATATTTTAATCCCTTATTTTTAATCATTCCAAAATAAAATACATGTTCGGAAAATTAGTTCCTTCCAGAACTGTTCGTTTTTAATACAAACGTTATCATTTGAATAGCAGAACGAGTACATAATATTGAAGTTATTAAGCAAAACTCTATAGACTGAGCAAAAACCTTATTGTAAGTTGAAATTTCACATATTTTGAACAAATTTGACATACTTAGAAAAACATAGAAAACTTCTAAACGGAAGAACTTATTGGATATGCATTAATATATTTATTAATTCCGAATCGATAAGAATATGCATGCTTGTATATCATTCTTTATACACGATTTTTCCTATTCATATGTAAAATTTACTTAATCAAAATTATGAGCTCGGTTGGTAGTTTGTTAAATAAAAATCAATTCTTGGCAGAATATGGGACTTGGATGTTTTTTAATCAGACTTAAAAAGTTATATTTTTTCCTATTAAACATTAATCAACTTATGGAATGTCTGTAACGTGCGGTTTAAAAAATTATTCATGTTTTATTCATTTCTTTTGAATAAAGTAAAAGAAAAAAAAAGGATTTTTTGTTTACTAATAAATAAATAAAAAATATTTTTTTCTCAATTAACTTTTTTAAAAAATAAAATAAAATAGGAATATTAATGTGAGCATTTAAATTATGAGTTTTATGATTTATGAAATGAAGTAAGCATTTTTCATCCTACTGGTTTTGTTTATCACATATTCTGTTGATATTTAATTAATTATATCGAAGCTTAGTTCGGTTAGTATTATTTTTAATAATTTATTAGTTCACTGTGAATAAGGAATATTTATTATGTATTAATGAATGAAAGCAGTAAACAACGAAGGGTTTTTCTTAATCACGTGACGGGAAAATCGATTATATTTACTATTCGATCACAAGTTTAATTATTTACTCTGCCATATGATCTAAATGACTTTGACATTTAAAATGAAATAAATATATTCTTACGCTTATTTACGTATATTTTTAATAGAAAATTTTTGTTTATAAAATAAATTATGAATAAATTTTAACATAAAAGAATTTCTTTTTTATATATTAAAGTACGTTAGTGATCTTAAAAAAATAGAAGAAATAACTTGAGGTGAAAAAAAATTTTTTCGCGAAATTTGATGCGAACAGTTTTTGTTATTTTGAGTAGAATAATTTTCTCATACGTGAAACTTTTTTAACATCCGAAATTCGTGATACCCCGACGACCAGAGAGTTTTTATCTGAATTTTTCTCTCTAAGAAATTTCCAGGAAAGATTAGGAGTCGAAAATGTTTGCAAAGTTCGTAAATGTTTCGTTTAAAAATAATTTTTAATTTTCAGAAATTTAGTAGAAATTTCACAAAATGGAATTTCTGACTCTTATCTATTCGAAATTTTTATTAAAAACAGCACAAAATAGATAATTTTTACGTTTCTGTAAAAGAATGATAATAGTACTTAATTAATTGGATTATTTTTTTAATTTCAATTTTTTTTTCGTTTTAGTTTTATCTGTCAATATGTCTGTTCGCAAAATTAAACATTTCAGGGCTCTTATATTTCATTATATAATTATTTTTATTCGCAGTTACTTTGATAAGAAGTTTATGGTTTCTAAGTAATTTCCGTTTGAACGTTGACAACCGTTTGAAATTATTAAAAAGTTCTTATCTTGAAACTATTTGCAGTACACGAATAATATTACACTTGGTCGTCGACTTACGATCGTCCGCACTAACGACCACAAAAAAAAATAAATTATAAATAAATTAATAAATTAATAATAAATCAGATAATTGCGTGTACGATAAATATGGGAGCATCTGGCAACATAAATTATAAATAAATTAATAATAAATCAGATAATTGCGTGTACGATAAATATGGGAGCATCTGGCAACATAGGTCTCCCACACATGCCGGCAGTGCCCCCTGTCTCTCGCATACATTCAATTGCTTTCAAACATTTATTGCACGTGGTGTATTAATTAAAATTCTACTGAAATACTGTACTACCCATAAAATGTCTAGTAAAATTTAAAAGATTATAAAAATGATAAAAAGATTAGAAAGGTTTAAAAATATTGTTTAATAAATATATGGCCGTCATACGACCAGATCGACTTACGAACGGAAGTCGGTCGTAAATCGACGACCAAGTGTATATACATCTGAGAGATTGTGTTTTTGCAAAAATAGACATAATATTGCTATCAATAATGACAAAGTTTGCATCGAGTTAGAAATGCTGCGCACATTTACTGAAATGTTTTTCCCCCAATATATTTTGCATTCATTGAAAAAATTTGATAAATTTTAATAAAAAATATTACATAATTAAGAGTGAACTATATAATATGATGCAATTATCTAATTTTATATATATAAGGGTAAAACGGATCATTAGAGATGGGTAAAGCATTACTGTATAGCCTACTTACTATCTGGATGTTTGCATAGAATTTAGACATTCTTAGCTAACTATATATCATAATATTTATTAAAACTATATTATTTTTAATTTAAAATTCAAAGCAATGATATAAAAGTTGCTTACTTTATCTCAAGAAAACTTACAATTGATTAAATTCGTGATCAATTTTCGATCTAGCAATAAAAAAATTAAATGCTTAATTATTAGTTATTAAATGTTTGAAAGGAAAAGTGGCAGAATCAGTTATTATTATTATTAACTTATTTTATGTTTAAAAAATTATTCTAAAAATTTGTGCACATAAATATACATGTATAACTCAATAAATAAAAAGTCAAGGACACGAATCAATAACGATTACTATCATTAATAAATAATTCAAAGTCGCTATCTGCACAGAATCTTTATGAACGATTTAAAAATTTTGCAGGTAATCCAAAGTAAACTGATGACTGTGCAGAAAATATTAAAAAAAAAAAAAAAATTTTAATAATAATTTGTTTTGGTTATTTATTTTAATTTATAATATAAGATCTAAATAATAATAATAATAATTTGTTTTGGTAGATTTTATCATACAGAATATATGCAAACAACTTCTGGCATCGTACAATCAATATAATAATTTTAGAAAAAATATATTTACGTTTATAAAGGAGAGTTTCTGATTTTAATGTTATTCTACCGTCAGAATATTTATAACATTTTAATATAAAACTATAAAAAGACGTAATAAACAGTGATTTACATCGGTGAGGAGAAAATTCGCGTACGAAAAAAAAAAAAGGAATTTTTATCAATTGAGATTTAACTTCGGTTAAATTCAATTATTGTCAGAACGGAAACAGTTTTATTCGCGAAAATAAGACTATAATAATCCAATTCAGACCGTCTTAATCATAATTCTGGGAGCGTTTTTAATAAATTTATCTCCTTATTAAAATATAATGATAGCTTCGATGAAGAAAAGCAGATAAATATTTTATAAAGGTTTCGAGATATCCATACTAAAGTCGCTATTCAAATATTCATTAGTTTTTGTACCATTTCCGAAAGAGTTATGTTCGATTCTCGAATCAATTATGCTTTTATGTTACGATGTTATACGTAAAAACGGTTAAAAGAATCGAAAATCGTGCAGTTAAAATAATATTTATCGAGATATTTTTAGTAGTTCACGCAGAGTAAGAGAGAAAATATTTAAAATTTGAATTTTACGAGTATTTTTTTTTTTATTTTTTGCATTATAGAAGACGTAGAAATATTAGACACGTTGGACTTAGAAACTTTTTAAAGATGTAATAAAGTTACGCGACGTTTCCTATTCGCAGGATATTTCTTTGAAATATGATGATCAACTTAGACAGGTATCCTCCATTTTGAAGTGGTAATAGAAAGAAACGTCTGAAGTATTTAAAGTCGAAAAATCCATAATTACTCAGTCGTGTGATAAATTCTGAATAGGAAATACTGTTATGACAATCGTGACCCGACTGACTGATGATTATAAATTACCGAAACTTTTGTCAGGTAGTCCAAACGTGAAAGGTTGATGTACTGAAAAGTGTATATAGCCTATAGAGAGAGATTAAGTATCAGCGGGGTGGCCAAGTCGCAGACTGTGACCGAGTAAGAAAAGAAAAAAAAAAACGAAAATTTGGCTTTCAGGTTAGGCAGTGGGCCAACATAACCGACATGATTAAATTTACAATAAGTTGGCACGTCTGCAAACCGCTAAAAGTGTCGCAAAATTATCGTTTATAAAATAATGATTTTTTTTTTATCCTTGTAATGTCACCATTCTGTTTGTTTGCATGTCTGTATGACCCCACTAAAAATATTTTTGGATTAATTAATAGATTTTCACAATTTGGGCAAGTCAGCATTTATAAATGGTGGACATGGACATTCAAACTTCTGAGATATTCGCTTAATATATCTTTAATTAATTATTATATTTGTATGATATTTAGCAGCCATATTAAGTTATTGGAGATGATCTAAATGGCGCATTAATTAACCATTTAAAAATGGAGAATGTTCAAAGTTCGGATGTTTTCCCTTAATAACTTCTGAAATATTTGATTGGCCTTTATAAAATTTAGCTGATTGTTATGCAGTTAAAGTCGAATTTGAAGTAAGATTAATTAACTCTAGATTACTCTTCAATAAAATAATCCATCAGATAAAAAATGGCGGATATTCAATCTTCCGAGATGTCCCCATAATAACTATAGAACTATTTGATAGATTTTTATGACGTTAAACATATAGATTACGCTATTAAAGATGATTACGATGACAAAAATTTCAATGCTCTATCTTTAATCATTCCAAAATAAAGGACACGTTCACAAAATAGGTGATTAGTTCGTTTCAAAACTCCTTTTACAGCTAAACTACGTTTATTATAATCGCGGAGCGAATACATTAACAGCATTAAAGTATTTTTATCTGAAAACTATCGAATGTTTACATATATATACATATATATATATATATACACATTTACACAACTAAATTATACAAACAACGAGTAAATTCTATATTTAAAATATTTATTACGACTAAACATTACTCTCCTAGTCAACAAAAATTAAAATTTTATCTGATTAATTAAACTTTCGATGTATATATAAAAGGTATTAATATTCATTTTGAAAGATTTATCAGTGGAAAATGATCTAAAACATTAAATGAAATTACCGGGGAATATTATTAAATGCGTATTTAATTATAGTTACTATTTATTAAATGGAGGCTATTTGTTAAATGCAACGTTGTCAACAAAACATTCGTCCGTGTAAGAATATGTAGCTGCTAGGATAAATTGCAAATTATAATGGATAGTTATAAAGTATATTTGCAAATTCTCAACATTTAATGAGTCATAAATTAATATGATGAATTTCCTCTAAAATCTTTTATGCGAAACTAATCCTGTTATATAGGATTATTTGGTAATTTATCCCAAAACAATCTTTACTAATGTAAATTGCACGCAATGCTACAGTCGAAAGAAAACGAGTGAAGTTTTAAATGTAAATAAAAATTTTATCATTGTTAAGTAACGTTATATTTTCTGGTTGTACTACTGTCTGTTCTCAATAAAAAATTTACAACTGATAAATATATTTTCGTTAAACTTTCTGATGATTTTCTACCATCTAAGATGATGCCAATCACTTAATTCTAAAAATGGTGGTCATTTAAACTTTTGAGAAAATAACGTTATAGCTTATAGGTTACGACGCATCTATTAAACGTTTATCTTCAATTATTTAAAAATGGCGGATGTTCGAATGTTTCTCCTTAATAAATATTGATCTATTTGATTGAATTCTATAAAATTTATAATGATGATCAGATTATTAAAATTAAATTTGGAGTAGGATTGACCAAACTTGTAGAGCCATCTATTTAAAAATGGCCGACGTTCAATATTT
Source organism: Olivierus martensii (assembly GCA_000484575.1). Classification (NCBI taxonomy): domain Eukaryota; kingdom Metazoa; phylum Arthropoda; class Arachnida; order Scorpiones; family Buthidae; genus Olivierus; species Olivierus martensii. The sequence continues at coordinate 12,922 of AYEL01066149.1, forward strand.
CGAAGTTTTCCTACAATACCTGTAGAATTATTTGATAGATTTTTAAAGATAATACACATAGATGTTAAACCATTGAAGATGATTTTAATGCCGTATCTTTAATCATTATAAAATAAATGGCACGCTTAGTTCTTTCCAGAAATGCTGTTGCACCAATTGACTTTCAAACTGAATAATTGTATAGCCAAGTTAAAGTAGCCTAACATTTGAATGTATTGTTATTATCAGTAACCAGACTGATGCAAAAATATATTTAGAATTCTTTAAAATAATTATGATGTCATTCACTTTATATATTTGGTTTTAACACTTTGAACGGCCGCCATCTTGTAATGATATCACGTAGAAATCTCAAAATTATTAGGAATATATCTTCTTTTAATAAAGAACGATTTATATAAAATATGAACACTATGCGACGTTTGATTCTCAAGTTATTCTTGACTACAGATAGACGAATTCCCGAGAAATCCAATTTTTAAATCAATTTTTTTGTGCGACGTTTGATTCTCAAACAGATTATTCTTGACTACAGATAGACGAATTCCCGAGAAATCCAATTTTTAAATCAATTTTTTTCGTAAAAATTGGTTTTATTCGCTAAAAATCTCTTACCAAATTGGTGTTAGGAGATACGGTGTGTATATATATATATATATATATATCGCTAAATTTATCAAGAATAAAGTCTATAGTCTCATAAATATTCAATAGCACTATTCAATATTAAAAATTCGAAAGAAGAAAACTTCTTACGGATTACATATCCTAGACACGAAATGGAAGGTTTCAAAATTAAATATTTTTTGATGATTTATACTTTCCAAACTTTCAATTTTTCAATATACACACACACACACACACATATATATATATATATATATATATTAAACATGACTTATTTTGCCACACCGAATAACGAAAAAGTTTCAGCGATGTTTAAACACATTTATTATTACTGTTATTATTTATTTTTCCTTCCACTTTCAAAAGAAGCGGAGAAGTGGTGAGAATAATAATAAAAATAATCATCATAATAACAATTTTAAAATCAAAATTCGAATTGTGCAAAGAGAAATTGAATTCGTAGAATATAAAAATAAAAATAATAATAATAAATATTTCTTGTTTTATTTCGAACAAATAAATATAACTTCTTGGTATTGAAATGAAATGACAATTCTCTACATTCATAGAATATTTATGAGAATTTCAACCTGGACAGAATTTCCGTTCAGATGAAAGATCTCACTTATGTTCTTGTATCCAATGAATATTAAAATATCCTACTTGTTTCTTTTACAAAGATATATGAGTATAGTTATTCTCGCGATCAATGATGTGAACTTTTATATAAATCGTAATATTTTTAATGTGTGCCGCATTCTTACAAAATTCAAATAATAATAATAATTTAAAAATCTCTTGGGAATAAATTATTGAATTTCCATTAAGTTTAATTCGTTCAGGTCTATTAGAGAAGAGTTAATTAGCCATAAAGTAAAGCATCGTGCATTACTTAATTCGAACGAAGGAGGCTATTCTTGTAGTTAATGTACAGGTACCGAAGTAGAATTGTTGCGTGAATCCAATGAAATGTTGCAATATTTATGCTATTTAATAAGAAGTATTATAAAATTGAATGCACCACATTTTACAGGTGCAAATTGCCTCATTTTTAATTCATATATGGGTAAAACGAATCATTAGACACGAGGCAAAACGGATCACTGCTATGAGGTAAATAAAATTATTATATCAAGTTTAAATACAAAAATAATTATTTCTGAAACTTAAAATGAAAGATATAACCTATACATGACTGAGTTATAACATAAAATTCGTATTTATTTATATTATAATTACACGATTTTAATATATTAAGCAATTTCTTTCTTACGAATAAACAATTATTTAACTTTAAACTTCACCATTGGCAAAGCAGTTTTCTTTTCTTTTCTTCAGGGAATATTCTTCTTCATTTTACTTTCATTTAACCTGAATTCTTTCAGTTCAAAAATACTGTAAATTAGATACGAAAAATACTGTTGCATTGTCAACTAAGAATCCGAACAAAGGTGTTTTCTTTCTTTTAACCTTTAACCATCCTCTCCATTATCGATTCAGGTTACAGGATAGCGTATTTGAACAGTTAATGATAGAATTTTATTTATCCACGTGTCTTATAGAATATTTAGAATATAAATAAAATAAAAATATTTTTTTTAATTTACTCTCAACTTCTTTGATAACCATCGTATTTAATCAATAGAATCACATTATTTTTTTTACCTCTTCTGTAATGATCAATCGAATAAAAATAATAACGATTCGCTTCATAAACTACTCTAACTATATATCCATTTTTATCAGGAATCCCTCTTGCATCAGAACATCAAAATAACGTGAGGCATTTTCTAAATTTCTTTCTTGAAAATAACAGAACAACATATAAATTATGCATGATAATTCTTTCTGTGCAACATCTCTCTTTTCCCCTCAGACATAAAATTCGTAAGAATTGCATTTATGATAAGAAGAGTAATAAAAATAGCATTAAGATTATTTTTTTAATAAATTATACAAACATTTACCATTGAATAAGTACATTACAAGACCGAATAAAATAAGAATATAAGACCAAATTCTTAAAGGTAATCTAGACAATTAAATATTTAAGAGTTAAGTTTTAAATCTAAATCTTTTATATATCTAAAGTTTTATAGATAATATTTCCTGTTATAAAATTGTTTTCGGCATTATAAATCTGTATAAACATAAAAACAAACCGCAATGTAACTGCAACTTTTGGCACTCTTTCTTAATAAAAGTCCTGGCTTTATCATTAAGCATTGGAATAAATTTATTATTATTAATTTAAAAAATTTATAATATTTCTAGTGAATAACTAAGAAAATAATGTTATTTAATCGTACGAAAGCGTTAAATTAAATTTAACGATAAATAATAGAAAATGAGAATATTTAACGATAATAAATGTGACACTAGGAATATCTGATTACGAGAATTATGCATTCATATAATCGCGATTAAAATTAAAAAGAAAGAATAAAAAAAAAAAATAACAGAATTCTATGTTTTGTAAATATTTTCATTCTTTAAATATAAACAGTATTTATCGATTAAAATTCATGAAATTAAAAAGAAAATCTTCCACGTATTACAAGCAGTGTAGTGGTTTCAAACTGAATGTTTAATTTCGGTAAATTAAGCATATGAATTTATAATTGATTGTTAACAATAGAGAAACATTTCAGGTGTATCAACTGAATATAAATGAAGTACAATTTTCTATTTAATTGCTTTGAAAATTACCGATGTATGATGCAATCGAATTTTTTGTATCGTTTAAAAACTGGCCATTGTCGCTCATGTTCGTTGTTTGTTTATTAAACACAAACAAACATCGTTGTCTAGTATCCGCATAAACTTTTTTCATCACCACTTCATCATTTTAATCTATTTTACCTTTATTCTTTGATCCTATGTTTTAAAAATATGCAGACATTTCAAATATAAGTAATTTTTCTAATTAATTATTACAGAGTAATGTTTCACGTGTAATAAATACTTTCAAACATATAGAATTTTAAAAATTCTAAACGATTGCCATCTTATAACAAGATCACCAAGAGACTTCAGAATTTGTAATTGTACAGCGAGCATAAAATGGAAACATTGCTTAAAATCTGAACTCTCTGCAATGTTTACTTCTTGAGATATTTTGCGGCCAATCTGACAGACATGCCAACGGAAAAATAATTATATAAGCGTATTATCGTAAAACATATATAAAATCCTTTAAATGACCATAATAAAATTCATATACAACGAAAAGTTTCAGAGATATCTACAGTTTAATGTTCCGAACGTCCGCCATCTTAAAATGAGACCATATATCATCGTCAAAAATAATTGAAATAATTTTGATAAAAAGGAACAATATCCTAACATTTAAATGTACATTTCTAAAAATATCTTGATGACAGACCGCCAGACATATCGAATGCATTTACTCCAATTTTACTTAAATATATATATATTTGAGCAAAATTAAAACGTGATAAACCTAATTCCTAACTAGATAATTAGCTTATCTATCATCTTTCGAAATTTTGTTGAAATTATCTCGATTTTATTTTTTATTTTTTTCTTTAAATCAATAATCGCAGGAGAGCATTTTCTCCTCCATTTCCAAATATTGACATCACTGCCAAATCCAATTTCAAATAAAACTTTTCGTGTACATCATAATCTTTTTTTTTATTTTTATTTTTTATCCAATTAATTTTAAAGTCTTGATACATAAACGATACTTCGATTCAATTTCAATCTCTAGTTATAGAGAGATTGAATATTTTTCCAATTATTCATATACATAATAACGATGTCAAAAATTTTTAAAGTTTATAAAAAACAGAAAAGATGATGCAGAATATAAGCATAAGTTCACAGCGTTAAGGAAAAAAAGATTATGCAGAATATACGCATAAATTCACAGCATTAACGAGAAAAAATGACACCGAATATAAGCATAAGTTCACAGCATTAAGGAAAAAAGATGATGAAGAATATGTTCACAGCATTAACGATAAAAAATGATTCAGAATATAAGCATAAATTCACAGCATTAACGAGAAAAAATGATGCGGAATATGTTCACAGCATTAACGAGAAAAAAATGATGCAAAATATAAGCATAAATTCACAGCATTAACGAGAAAAAATGACACTGAATATAAGCATAAGTTCACAGCATTAAGGAAAAAAGATGATTCAGAATATAAGCATAAATTCACAGCATTAACGAGAAAAAATGATGCAGAATATGTTCACATCATTAACGAGAAAAAAATGATGCAAAATATAAGCATAAATTCATAGCATTAACGAGAAAAAATGATGCGGAATATGTTCACAGCATTAACGAGAAAAAAATGATGCAAAATATAAGCATAAATTCACAGCATTAACGAGAAAAAATGATGCGGAATATGTTCACAGCATTAACGAGAAAAAATGATGCAAAATATAAGCATAAATTCATAGCATTAACGAGAAAAAATGATGCGGAATATGTTCACAGCATTAACGAGAAAAAAATGATGCAAAATATAAGCATAAGTTAACAGCATTAACGAGATAAATTAATCAAGAAAACTTACAGTTGCATTATACAATATTTTCACATTCTTCGGTTTCTCGTTAAGATTTTAATATTTTTCATTTTGATTATTTTTCCCAGGAAAACTCTTAAAATTTTAATTTTCACAAAATAAAAGTTTCTAATTTCAAACATGACAGAGTTAAATTAAATATTTAATTATATAAATACTCTACACACGCGCACACATGCATATATGTGTAAATTTTAATACTGTATAATATATATATTTAATTTTTAAATTAAAAAAAATTTTTAAATTATTATCAACTGTATAAATTTTCATTAAAAATGTCGTTTCGAGTTACAGCGCTTCTCAAACTTTTTTCATTCACGACCCCATTTTTCATTACGAGATTTTTCGCGACCCCAGACTTTATGTTTTTGTGTCTGTAGCAGGTATTAGTTAATGATTTCACGGTATAATTCGAATCATTTAATCCATCTTAGCTAGTCTGCAGAATTTGTAAAATCAAATTCGTCTGAAGATCGAATTTACTGTTGTGAGATATCATCAACATTCGCCATGGCAGTCACTTTTTTTGTCAACACATGATGCCACACTCTATTCTGGTAGAATACTATGTGGCGAGGCGAAACAAGCCCTTCCACAGGCTGCCCACCCATAGTTTGAGAAGCGCTGGCCTAGAAAATACTAGAACGTCTGACAAGCGTTAGGACGTTCTCGTTTTGACTAGGAAATTCTAGTATTCCCGACAAGCATTAGGACGTTCTTGTTTTGACTAGGAAATTCTAGTATTTCCTGAATTTAGGTTTGTCCTGTAACATATATATCAAATAAAAAAATAAATTTCATTTACAAAGTACCTGTAACATATATAATATGCTACCGAAAACGCCGGAGTTGTTAAGCATTTCTAGGGTTTCTTTCCCGGGATCCCGGGTTCCAAGGAAATTATAAGATTTTCACATTTTTTGTATTCCCGGGAATTATAGTTGGTTCCCGGGAACTACCGCGCAGATAGAAAAAATTATAAAATACAATTAAATATGATCCCGAAGACTGTTCGAGAGTTATTTATCAAAGAATTTGATAATTGGCAATATGGAAAAGCATGTAAGCGAGGTTTACTAACAGAGTTGCACTCACATCTGATTATGGATTATACCCCGATAATTGATCTGTGAGTATGACAGTGTTGTCAATTTGGTTGGTTAGATTACTTCTTTTCCTTCTTATGAAGTCAACATAAAATTTGCATTATTTTTAATTAAATTATTATTAAAATGTTAAGTAGGTAATTCAAAAAGAGACTGTGAATTATCTACATAACTTGTGAAGAAGAGAACACGGGAAATTTGGAAGAGAAACCAATGACGTTAAACGAAAATTTAAAAAAGCGATACATTGAAAGACAAACGTCCTGCGTTGTTCAACTAGCCTGAGTGCAACTGCCAATCTGCTTGAGCAAGATTGTGAAGCAAGAATTACAGTTATTTGAGTCAACAGGAAATCGATCATCCAGTTATTTATCAAAGAATTTGATAATTGGCAATTTGGAAAAGCATGTCGGCGTGGTTTATTAACAAAATTGCACTCAGATCTGATCACGGATTATAACTAATTGATCTGTGAGTGTGACACGTATTGACAACTTGGTTTCGGCGTGGTTTATTAACAAAATTGCACTCACATCTGATCACGGATTATAACTAATTGATCTGTGAGTGTGACACGTATTGACAACTTGGTTGGTTTGTTTACTTCTTTTCTTTTTTATGAAGCCAACATAAAATTTGCATTATTTTAAATTATTATTAAAATGTTAAGTAGGTAAAGTTGTAACATATATAAGATAAGATAATCTTTATAAGATAAAATTATTTTCAAAACCTTTCTCTAGAGCGCCCAATAATAGCGAATATAAAATATCCTTCTTTTGTGTATTTGTTGTTGATATTAATTATAAATAATTACTTTTTTAGATTTTATTAAATTTTAATGCATTCCCGGGAATGAAAAAAAGCCAGGAAATCAAAAACCCTATCTGTAACATATATACAAATTGTAAAACTTTTAAACAGATCTACATTGATTTAAATGAAAGTAATTTTATTTGGACAAATTAAACAACAATTAAATACATGAGAAGATATTTAAATTTACACGCTGTTACGAAATCGTTTGGCATTTTTATTTGCAAATTACAAGTGATTATTAGTGAAATTACAATGATTCACTTGATTTTCAACAAGTGAATCATTAATTCTGTTCTTCTCAGGAATGTTATCGAAGGTTCTACTGTTATTATTGATAATTGATGAAGATATAGCCAATTGTAATAATTAGTTTAAAAACATTTTAAAGTAAATCATTCAAAAAACTTCACAGATTTTGATTTTTCATGGAAAAATATGCAGACAATTTTAAAATGTTCAGCTCACTTAAAAAATTTTCATAAATAAGTATTAATTTAATATCATTCGTGCATTTTCACATGTTGATTTCATGACTCTCTTTTAATACTTTGCCTAAAAATGCCAGGCATTCTATATATTGCCTAGGCCTTCTATACAATGCCTGCATTTCATACTTAGCCGATAACATATATAAGATAAGATAATATCTATAAGATAAAATTATTTTCAAAACCTTTCTCTAGAGCGCCCAATAATAGCGAATATAAAACGATGCTGTCTATTATTTTTCACTTGTAAAACGAGAAGAGAGAGAGAAACTACCATTTCTCAGACTTTTTATACGACTTGAATAGAGGAAAAGGGGGTATTATGGAATACCATTTTGTTTTTATAATTTATAAAACATTTTAAAAGAGCTTATATGATTTCCTGTGTGTTATTACCTTCTATTGACATTCCCATATAACATATCTAAACATGGTTGTCATAGTTTATATATCTATCATGCAATTTAAAATATTATTCAAAGATGCAAAATTCCATATGACCCAAAAGGTGTGGGTTAAATGGAATAGTCTTCCATTTCTCATATAATTAAAAAAACAGTATTTTCTTCTAGATACTTTCCAAGAGTATTACATAAATATGTATTTAGAACATTGTTTTATTCAATATTTGTATCATTTTCTATTGTGTAATGAAGGTTTTCGCTTAGGAATGACGTTAGCCTATTAGAAAAATAAAAATAAAAAAGCCTTAGAATAGTTTATTCACTAATCTAATTTAGAAAGTAGTCTGCACATATGTCTATTTAAACTTTAATGGATCAAACGTTAACTTAAATTATAGTAGTAGGACTGAGCGTGTCCATATTGTCACCACCCATACCATAATATTTGAACTAATCCTATTCCAATAGATGCCAAATCTCTCAAAATAGGAAGAGATATTATGAAAGGTGCTTCCTAAATACTCTTAAGAAACTCAGAAAACAATTATCATCTTACCTGTATTCTTAGCAGATCTGATGATTTGAGATGACGCAAAAATTTTTGTATTTGATGAAAACACGTTCTCTATTTTAAATCGTCATGCTTCCCGCCGAGGAAACCGAAACTGAGATCAAAGTATGTCACCACTTAACGCAAAAATTCTGCATTATTACAGTTTCATAACACCACCTCCTCTATGAGAAACCTTACTTTTTCATATTACCTTCCTATTCCATAATACCCCAAGTTACTCTAAATATATTGTGTTAAAAAAATAATAATTTATCTTTAAAGATAAAAATTGATAATTAAATATATATATATTTTTTTACATATCGTTGTTATATGTTACTTTAAATTTATTAATTTAATTTTATATCGCTAATAATTCCGTAAAAAAAAAAGACGAAAATTTGAATGGGGTCTCACAAAATTAATATTTGAAATTTATTTTTAAAGATTATATATGCGTTTAAAGTCGAAAGGTATGATTCTCATTGACAGGGAAAAATAATTTTTTTTTTTTTTTTTTAAACAATTAGCTTTTGTCTTTCATTTACTATTAAGCAATTTTGCAATTGCAAATGGCAACCTTCGAATTATCAGTAGATTTTGATATCTTGTTTTAAAAAGTACATAAAAATTTTTTAATAAATGTTTGATAATGTATTGTTTGAGTAATGTCAAGCTTTTATTATTAACTAAAATTTCGAAAAAAAAAAAAATGATTATATAATTCACTAGAGGGGGAAAAATTCTTTAATAATATGAAATGCAAATATTTTGAATATTTCTGCAAATTTTAAGGGAATGTTCCATAGAAATGGAACATTTTCGATTTATATTGTTATATCTCAAATTGGGAAACTGCTAATACAGGTAAGATGAATACAGGTAAAATGATAACTGTCAAATTTCATTTAATTTCGACTTTTGACAGATTTTTTTCTGGTTTATATTTACAAATAAAACGCATTTTTTAGATTAGGTTAGGTTAGTTTTATTAAGCCGCCATGGCCGGCCAACACCTATGATGGAGTCAACAGGATGTTTGAAGGATCGGGTTCAACAGGGCGGGCCCGGACCCCCTATGGAAAAACGCATATTTTAGAAAAATCAGAACTTTAGGAGCAAGTTATTGTCATTTGATCAGATTATAAATACTCTAAATATTTTTATATCCTTGGAATTTATGCCAAAATCAAATAAAAATGACAATGTGCTAATGTGCACATACAATTTTAACAGCAAATGTTGTCTTCTGATTGTTTATTAATATCAATTTTTATTTTCTTATAACGAAGTTGTACGACACTGACTTTAAGGAGGATAATATCAATCAAATTAATATCAATTTTTATTTTCTTATAACGAAGTTGTACGACACTGACTTTAAGGAGGATATGCTATAAATTCTCGAGAAATTTCTCTTGCGATCCCTCTTGTTTGATTCCAGAAAATTCACGACTGTGCCAGTTGCCATCAATCCGATATATGCCGGAGATTCTCTTTCTTCTGAAATTGTTCGCCTCAGAAGAAAAATGTTTTTTCTTCTATTTTATTTGGTTCTTAAGTGATTTTCTTCACGAAAATAGTATTTTACTTTTTATATTAAGCGTTGAGAGACTACTCAAACATTAAACGTATTAAATTAGAATACTTTCGTCATATTTAAATATCAGTATTCATTTAAAACGTAATCATCTGTTCTCTCTTCTGCCAATCCTTACAGGTGACGATGAGGCCGAATGAACTCTTCTCATTTTTGTCTAGGTGAGTGAAAAGGTTCTTATCCAACCAGTTTTGTGTTATTTGACTTGTTTTGGTTCTTTCTTTTATTTTGTCTGTCCATCTAGTCTTTAATCATCCAAGTCATTCTCTTGATATTTTGCCTTCAATTTTTATGTGATAATTGACAGTCTCATTTTTGGTATGTACCCGAACCATTACGGTCTTCTTTCCTGGATCTTTTCATTATTATTGTGATTTTTTGTCCGAGACTTTTCCTTATTTCTTCATTTTTTATTTTGTCAAGTAGAGAGGCACATAGAATTTCTCTCAGCGCTCTCGTTTCGGTAATAAGAAGTTTCCTTTCATTAACTTGTTTCAGATTTCAGCATTCATTTCCATAGAGGAATATTGTCTCATTAATTTTTATTTTGATTTATTGTTTGATTTCTAAATTTTGTTTAGTTTTTCAAAGATTTAAGAACCCATTCTTCAATAATTTCACCATTTTGTTCTATGACTCTTGTCTATTATAACACAAATGAAAAGTTAGAAAATAAATTTTTATGATTAATTTTTATTTATGAATCTGAAGTAGTTTTGCTTATATGAATGGTATCTGTTTCTATTTAGCACAAATTTATTGAATTCTAATACAATTTTGTCTATAATCTGTTTATATATTTCTTTGTGCTCAATTATCGCAATATCATTAACAAATTTTAAGTTTACAAGAAGTGAATTTTTAAAAATAAAATTCAGTACTACTATATTAGAATACATATTTTATTTATTTATTTTTTTTCAAAAATTAAATTAATATTCAAATTCATATAAAAATACATCGCTTTAATTTTTATGCTATTTAAAAAAATAATTAGAATATCAATAATTATTAAAAAAACATATAGGCCTATATTCTTTATTTATACAGTATATTAATGATAATGATGATAACTTTTTCCAAGAAGAGAATTTTCTATTGAACTTCATGAAGGAAAAATAGATAAATGCTCTAATAAACAAATATTCCACTATACGTAAGTAGAGGAAAACATATTTTCTATTCTTTTTCGATTATAAAATCTGAATTTACAAAAATGATTTTAAAATATGAAATAATTACAGATGTTATAAAAGCTGAATTAAATACAAAAATACAAAATTAATATTTCCCCTTTATGGAGGATCGACTCTTATAAATAATTTTCAGTATATGTTCTAAATGAAATAAAAGTCGTATTATATAAATGTAGAGGTACATCATTGAACTGTTTTATGGCAGTAATTAATTAAAAAATATTGAAAATTATTGACATTAAAAACTGAATTAAATACAAAATTAGTATTTTTCCTTTATGGAGGACTGACACTTAAAAATAATTTTCAATATGCAGTATGTTTTAAATGAAGTAAAAGTTGTATCATCATTGAACTGTTTTGTGGCAGTAATTAATTAAAAAAAAAATATCTGCAAGTTGTTGCAGTTTATCATACGTGTGTTATGATACAGATTTCATAGAATTTTACATTGAACTCTCCTAAAATAGTTGCATTAAATTTTAACAAATACTGTAACCTAATTGGCTTATATTTTTTACATGTGAAGTGTTTTCGATAGGATAACATTCAGTTTTTTGGATAAAAATTGTTTTTCTGCGGAACATATTCTAACATGTTAACAATTCCCTAAATAAGCTCATTACTTTTAACGATTAAATCAAATTTGAATACATTTGAACTTTCCCAAAATAGCTGCATTAAATTCTAACAAAGATTGTATCCTAATTTCTTAGTATTGTACGTGGCTTATATTTTTACATTGAAGGTTTTGATAGGATAACATTCTTTTTTTTGATAAAAACTGTTTTATGCACTTTTTTTGGATAAAAACTGTTGTATTCTAACATGTTAACAATTCCCTAAATAAGCTCATTACTTTTAACGATTAAATCAAAATTGATAAAAACTGTTTTATGCGAAACATATTCTAACATGTTAACAATTCCCTAAATAAGCTCATTACTTTTAACGATTAAATCAAAATTTTTAGGAAACTTTTAAGCAACACAATAGATATTTTTCACTAAATTTCAGCGATACGATATGTAAAAGAGTTCACGATAAAAGGAATTTTACCACGCGATTTTCATTTAAGAGGTACGGAGTTTTTTAAATTAATTATATATTTATTTAGCAGTTTTCTTGTTCTTATTGAACTAAAAACACTTAAGAACAGCAGTAACAGAATAAAAAATATATTTATTACGCATTTTGACAAAACTTAAAATGGTTAATATTGATTATGTTTATGAAGCTTAAGACTCTGAGGTTTCTTTTAAAACGGAAAATATTTCTAATATAGAAAAATGACATCATTAAGTATTGAGTCGTTCAGGATAATATCATATTAATAAACAACGAATAAGGTAAAATGACTGTATGAATCAATGTCAATATATTTATTAAATAAAATAGAAAATATACACAATAGAAGTTTTGAAGTCGTTAATCGTGAAATTCAAGTCGAAAATAGGTATAATTAGTCTCTACATAAGTAAATATTTTCTCAGTATTTCTTTAAATTTGTTTCCTCCGCTTTAGAAAGAGTGTCTTTTATTCTTGAAACGATCCGCAATAACGTTCGGAACCGCTGTACTAGTTGGAGAATTCAAAAATTCCGAAATTAATTTTCCGTTTTCATGTCGAGCATTGCTGTTTTGATGAGTCTCTTCTGATAAATCGATATTCATTTTCTGCTCGACCAGCTTCTTTTGAAAATCTGCATCTTTGTGATCCGATATTTGTTTGGAATTTATTTTGTCCCGAACTTGTTTCAGTTTTTTCATCAAAGTTCGTAGTGGTTTTGAATTCCTTTTGCTAATCTTGACGTTTTTCTTAAATGTCTTTCGATGTTTGTGGCAGAGAAGAGGAGCATCTTCTGCGAAGTCTTCGTCATTCGGTTGTATCAGAGGATTAGCGAATTTTACGTGCAGTTCTTTTGTCCGAAGTGGAATGGTCTTGTTTGAAATAGGATCATCTGATGGCCGAAGTAAAATAGATCTTTTCGGAACAATATGTGAAGATACCTTTTCATCCGAGTCATCACTATCAACTTGTGTATAGAAGATTGATTTCGATTTCAGATGACTTCCATATTTGGTTGACTTACGAAATACCTTCATGTTTTCGCAGAAATGGAATAGAATGGCCCTAATCAGACTTATTAGCGAAAGTGCAATGAAGACAATTCCAATTATAATTGCACCATTTCTGAGTTTACTAAAATGTGCTCTAATTGTTCTGGATCTCAGTGTTTCAAGTTTGTTGTCATTTATCAAGTTAACTTGAGTTAAAATAGGTCGTTTTTTGTCTATCTCCGGTTGGAAAAGTAATCCATTTAGACCGTTTGATTTCTTTTTTACTTCGTTCAGATGCATTAAATCTTTCCTTTGCGAGATCGATGTTTTTAAAATCATATTTATTTTTGGATTCTGTTCTATATCTATTTGCATTCCGCTCCTGATTTTTTTTAAATGATTATAATCAGGATATGTTGTGCTTTGGAGTGGCATAAACGAAGGGAAGATTAAAGCATTAGCGCTCTAGAGTTAAGAAGTGATTTAAAGGTAACGAAGTGTTTATAAATATTATCTCTTAATTGTAATGTTTATTTGTATGCTATTAATATTAACTGTTGTTAAGATTGTCATGCTTTAGTATTTGTATTTTTTCGGTTAGATTGGTTTCTAGTTTTGAAATCAATTTTATATACTTTAAATAATACAGTATTGTACTATTTACATATTAAATTTATTATTGTAGTTTATAAAATAAACAGTATTCCAACTAAACTATGCTAGGATTAATTTTATATAATTTTTCAGTTTAAATTAAGCATATATATACAGTATATGTTTAATACTTATTATTAAATTTACGCTTTAGATTTTAAATTCGCTTTTTTATATTAATAAAATTCGTATTATTAGATCATTTTGAATAATTTTTTTTATTATTTTAAAAACTAGAAAAATAAGCATATATAAATATATAAATATATTTATATGTGAATGTGTGTGTATATATATATGCGTTACAATTCAGTTGCTTCCTTCTAATATACTTTCAATGTAGTATATACTGTATCTATCTACATACGTTGAAAGTTATATTAGAAGGAAGCAACTGAATTGTGAAATCTAAATTAGTAATTTTTGTCAGTAATTTTAAACAAACATTACTGTTCTATCATTTCTAAATTAACTTATTGACTGATTGATTTATTCATTTGAAAATTATATAAAGTAATTGTTATTCAAAAAATTTAGTTGTTCTATATATTTATTTTGTATGTATTGTTAAAAATTTAAAACTACAAAAAGACCAAAAGAAGAGTTAAATAACAATAATAAAGAGGAAAAAATTATACCTTGCCTTGGATTGTGAAGTATTTACCAGTTGGATAAGAGTACATAATCTCTTCTCTTATATTTCATGACAGCAAGAAATTTTACTCTTAGTATGCATATTGTCATTTGCATTGAATGTAAATACTTTACTGGGTCAAATGTTTATACTCAAGCATTATTGAGAGCATAGGAATTTCTTCTCTCATAACTATTTTACATATCAATCACACAACAGAATCAGAAAAGTTATAAAGAATAAGATAATCTAAGTATGAGCTTAAATTATGTTATTTAATTGAAGGAAAGTGTGAGCAAGTGATGAAAGATAAGGTAGAGTTAGGCTAGATAGTTTAGTGAATCAAAAAATTAGGTCAGCTTTCCATAAGGCCATTATCAGATATAGCTGATGATGGCCTTATGGAAGCCTGAGAATATCAGTGTTCTTAATAAATTTTTCCTGTAAAGAATTGTTCTGTTGAATTTGTCATCCTAGGAAGAAGGATAATGAATTAATATTTTTATACTTATTGCAATTGTCTAATTGTATAAAATCAAAAAATAGATAATTCTGTCAAATATTTATTTTAATTCTTAAATAATTTAATAAATAAAAATATCATTGCATAGTATTTTTTCATTGATGATGATTATAAGCTTCAACAGACTTATGTTATTTCTATTTGTAATGATATGTTAATATAATGAACAGTTTACTTAATTTAATATTAATTTTATTTGATTAGAACCAAATAATTTAAATTTGTTTTTAGATGAATTTCATTTAGAGTTAAAAGTATCTATAATTTTATTGTGTTCATCTTCCAATAATAATACTCAAACCATGAGAAGGATTCAGTTACATTTACTGTAGACTCTATATTTAGATTTTTCACTTGATTTGCAATATATATATATATAAGACTGTTATAACTCAGTTTTATAGTTGTATCAAATATCTGGATCATCACCATTAAAACACTTATATTTATCTGTTTAGTGTGATTATATGCACTTGGATAAAAAAATCAGAAAATTTTTTAAATGCTTGGAAGTATGAAAAAGATATGGTAAATATATTGGTATATATATGTGTTGTATTGAAGTTTTTCCTCATGTAAACAGACATGAAATATACTTGGAAAATATTTTTAAGAATTTTTCATTGTTGCTGTTTATAATAAAGCATAATTAAATTGAATTTAAAAAAATAATTCAGTTTCACTTTAGCCTTCTGCCTTCTTTGTGTATCTAAAACTTATGAAATTTTATTTTAATTTTATAATTTATTTTTCATGAATTAAAAATAATTTTTTATATATATGTTTTGATAGCTCCTGAAAACTTTAATATTTAGGATATCTCTTATATAGTACACTGGCACTTTAATCTAGAATAACTCGTTATTCTAGATTAGGTTTATCAATGTAGAACAAAGGAGATTAAAAATATCCAGATTAAGTC
Organism: Olivierus martensii; assembly: GCA_000484575.1. Classification (NCBI taxonomy): domain Eukaryota; kingdom Metazoa; phylum Arthropoda; class Arachnida; order Scorpiones; family Buthidae; genus Olivierus; species Olivierus martensii. Next base: position 29,082 of record AYEL01066149.1, read on the forward strand.
AAGCGAAAGCGGATTAAAATAATCTTGTTTCTGAAAGTAGATTATCCAGTTTTGACCACATGATTTGTAAAATGGCTGCTCTCACCTCGAATGTCTCCAGCACAGAAACTTCGAAAACCAGAAAAAAAAGATTGGGAAACTGGACAGACCAGGCTGTATATATATTAATTGACATATGGAGGGAATATGTCAGCGAAATTCGTAAAGTGAAACGTAATCGGCCTATTTACATTAAGATGGGACCACCTGTGGGACAAAATTGGAACCAACGAGTTAATCTACATTTACGGAGTTGCAGTGTAGACGAGATTTAATCCTCTATTTAGATATTCCCGTTTAAGTTAAACCGGTTTAACTGTAATCTGTATTAACTAATGCCAGTGTAGAAAGGGTATAAAAGTCTAGTAGTATTGAATCTAATGCTTTGGCATTTCTGATAACTTCAACAGATATTAATAAAATATATAATAGTATAATAGTTTTAGTATAAAATTTTATGAAAATTAATCAAATTTTATGACTATAAGAAATTAAAGTAATAATTGAAATTTTTTATCAAAATCCAATATAAAATTAATGTCATCATTAAAATGAAATAAAAAATATGAATTATGTTGTAAGTCAAAATAAAAACAAAATTTTAGTTTTATATAAAGTAGCCTTGAGTTGACATATGTACTAGCAAAATAGGAATTGGAATTAATATGATGTAATTAATTTAAAATTAATTAATTCAAGATTTTTGATATAAGTAAAATTCATTTATCATATTACATTTTAGTATAAATTACTATATATATATATAAGTAGGACATTATAAATACTTAGTAATATCTGAAGATTATTTATTTCATAGCTTAAATTGTTTTTTACATTTCAATAATAATTTGATATTTATTCAGTTACTAAATTTTATTGTTTTTAACATAGAGATATCAATAATATTCTATCATTGTTTCTTTAAAAGAAACAATGACAGAATATCATTGACATCTCTATGTTTAATAAAATATCTTTCTCATAAAAATCATAAATTTATGAATGGTACAATATATTTTAAACTGGCCAGCTATAATAAGAAATTGTCAATCAATAACTTGTCATCATTCATGTTTTGAAAGTTAGTGAAATTGTTCAATCAATTTACTTCAGCATTGATGATTTAAAATTGATATCACTTTAAAAAACTATAATTATCTGAGTGTAAGTCATTAATTAAGGTGAATTTTTATTTTTCAGAGACATATACAGATAGTTCTCGATTTACAACTAACTTGTACTTATCATGATGATATCATTGATAAATTCTACTATTGATCAATGCAGTTGACTTGGGTTTGATTCGATTCAATGGATTGGTATATGAAACGTGTCCTTTTTTTTGTGTCTGATTCTTGTTGTTTTGTTCTCTTATGTTTATTAAGATACCAATAATGAGAAATTCATAAATTCTGTCTTTTGACCATTTCTAACTTGTTTTGGCAGGGTTCAAAATTTTTTGAAATTAAATTCTGTTATAAGTCAAGGACTATTTTATATTTCTGTATAAAGTTTGCAGTAGTTAATCAGTCAGTTATTAAATTGATGGTCCAAGGCTAGATTGCATCTCAGTTGAACAGTGAAATGACATTGGTTTTTTATATCAGAAGAAATCAAAATAAACAAAATTTATTGTAGAATGTGTTCTCAACATGGAGACAATTATCATCATAAAATTTGAACAAATTGTACAAGATTGTTTTTGAAAACAATCGCACAACTATAATTGGATGAAAATTGAATTGGTAGACTATTTAGCAGTAAAGTTTCATCAAACAAATCAGTGCTAAGTTTATGATTTTTATTGATATAATGTCATGTTAATGAATTTTTTCAAGAGAACTGATATATCATTTCAGAAGAAATCTGTGCTAAATTGAATATAACAGTGGGATAGCTTATGCCATAAACTATGTGAAAAATACTATACCACAAAGTATACTCCAAATAAATCTTAAAACAGTTAATCAACAACCACAAAAAATAACATCTGTGCATATGCCAAGGGTTGATACAATACTATAATGCTGAAGTAGATGTATTTCTAAAACATATTGCTATTATAAGTGAAATGCAATTAGAAATATCATGAATAAATAATTATGGTATATCTTGGATAGCAAAAGGCAAAGCATACAATTGAAGCATAAAGATTCTTCATTGACAAAAATCTCAAAACCTAGCATTTGATGGGAAGATGATGATGATAATATTTAGTGATTGATATAGTCATATAATATATTTTCTTGAAGAAAAATGTACATGATAACTACTCTTCTTTCTGTTTATGAATACAACAATACACAGGCAGAAATTTCAATTGAAAATGTGCATTGCCCTAAGAAAAGGAGTTAGTCTGCAACAAGATAATTCTTCTCTTTCTCCTATGTTAAAAACAGTACAGGCAATCCCCAACTTATATACCAGTAAATGAATTGTATAAACTCTATGTAGATAAAATCTATGCATATAGATATCTATGTATACAATACTAGTAGCCACAAAGACTTAACATTAAAGATAATTATATTAAAGAATAAACACTTAATTAGTATTTTATTATCAAAGCACACAACAGCAGTATTTCTTAAAATAAATACTTTAATAGGTGAAGTACTGTCGGATAGATCCAACTTCAGCGCCTTACAAAATCATAGAGAATTCACAATGTATTCTATAGTTTTGTAAGGCACTGAAGTTGGATCTATCTGAAAGTACTTTGCCTATTAGAGTGTTTATTTTATAAAATACTGCTGTTGTATGGTTTGATGATAAACTATTAATTATATTGAGACTATAAGCAGGTATAATTTTAGTATAAGAACATAAGTTATATAATTAATCAGTTGCTTATCATTTTGGAGGATCTGGATTTATTTTAGTCACATACCTTCATTTTCAGGAGGGACTGGGTTCAGGCCTGACTCATTAACTGAAATTTATCTTATGTAAGTATGAATCTACATAAGTTGGGAATTTCTTGTACTAGATTGCCTCAGAGTTGAAATATGACAAGCTATCATACAATTAAGATCTTTTACAGATGTATAATTGGAGGGGTAGAATTGCCAACATTGGGATGCTGACACCTTGCCAGATGCTCTGAAACTGTTGTTTAAACTTTAAGTGTTATAAGACCTCCATTCTAGTAATGAAATTTCATTTTATTGCCACAGCAACTGATGACATCATTTGTTTAAATTTCCTCTCATAATTACCAATTTATCTTATTGTATGATATTAGCATATAAACAGCTGTTAAATCCTAAATAAATTAGTTATTGAGTTCTTTTTATTTATTATTCATCATAGTGTGTATATTTTAATCTACACTCATCTCTCAATTTATATGGTAGATGCGTTCTTGAAAAAATCATGCAAATCGAAACCGTGTAAAATGAGATGCAGAATTCATACAAAATAGAAGGATATCTTTCGTGTAAAACAAGACGCAGAATTCATACAAAATAGAAGGATATGTTCATGTGCAAACCGAAACCTGTAAAACAAGATGCAGAATTCATACAAAATAGAAGGATATGTTCAATCGTAAAATGAGACACAGAATTCATACAAAATAGAAGGATATGTTCAATTTAACTGTGTGTGTAAATTGATCTAAAGAAGATAAAGAAAAGTCGAGGATATGTTTTTTATAATTGTGTAAAATGAGATAAGGATTAAAGAAAAAAAAGGGGATTGGTTCATTAATTTTTAGAAACAATTTAATGCTTATACTTTTTAATTTATTTTTGAAAATGAAAACATAAACATTAATTAACATCGAACAATTTATTTTTGAAAATGAAAATATAAACATTAATTAACACCAAATATGGTACCAAAAAAAAAAAATTAACAATATTCCGTACAAATAAAAACAATAAAAGAATTCAAACATAAATAGGCAAGCCTGAGTTGAGTTTAGTTGAACTGTGAGATTTGGACAGTAAAATTTAATAGTGAGTGATAAATTGTGAAAGCAGAAGTGGACTAAAGAACTGTGAATTATTCTGAATTAAAGACGTAGATTAGTGTTGTATGAGATAATTATCAGATTTTGTATTGAATTTAGTTATGAAACTAGATTGTTTATTTTGTGTGTAAATAAATGGGACTATATGAAATATAACTGTATTCACTCTTTATTAATCTCTGTGTGTAAATAAATTGGACTGTACGAAATATAGCTGTATTCATTCTTTATTAATCTCTACGAACTCGTAAACCCACAAAACGTGACAATATATCTTTTAATTTATAAATGGCATAATGCAAAACAATCAAAATAAAATCACTAATCTCTACGAACTCGTAAACCTACAAAACGTGACAATATGATACTCTTCTCTACAAACTCGTAAACCCACAAAACGTGACAATATGATACTCTTTCTCTACGAACTCGTAAACCTACAAAACATGACAATATGATACTCTTTTAATTTATAAATTGGCTAATGCACAAACAACAAACCCTTTAGCAAAGAAATTTTTTTTGTTTTCATTTTAAAACCGTGTAAACTGAGTGCTAAAAAAAATTTTTTTTGTTTTCATTTAAAAACCGTGTAAATTGAGTAAAAAATAAATTTTTTTGTTTTCATTTAAAACCGTGTAAAAGCGAAACCGTAGTTTTTTTTTGTTTTCATTTAAAAACCGTGTAAATTGAGTACCATGCAAATCGAGAGATAGGTGTACTTATAATTGTTGAATATTGACTGCAAAAACGTTCTGTGAAAAAATTGTTCAAGGAGTCAAATAATGAATTATTAATTGATTTAAAAATAAGAATATACAGTAAAACCTCGATTTTACGGACACCATCCCAAAAAATAAAATAAATTATGCAAATATTGTATTAATATTAACTGTCTACAGTATAGCTACATCCAGCATTTGTAAAATAAAGCACTCATTTATTGCATAATGCATCATTTTTATTTTAACAACTTACCTAAATTTAATATACATGTATGTAGGTAATTTAATTTAAAATACTCTATGTAAAATAATACAGTTTTTAGGCATAAGTCTCATTAATTAGTACAGGTATGTTGAAAATGCTAATTTAAGTTTATAAAAAAATTTTACTTTGATTTTACGGACTAATCTTGCCCCCTATAGTCCGTAAAATCGAGGTTTTACTGTATTTATTTTATAAAGACATTTTTTGTTTTTTTAAATTTTTTAAGTTAATAGGTTCATTCAGGTTGTGAGAGCCAATGGTTGTTTATCCCATCATTATGAGCTATCTTGCTACATCACTTTTATTAGCATGCTTTTGTTTATTTATATTGATAATCTAAATGAATTAGTTCAACATTTTTTATTTGAATTATGTCTTTAAAAAATTTTCATGAATATAAAGTTGATGAAGTATAACTAAAATATCACTCTTTGCAGTTGACATTATTTTATTAAACTTAGCTAACATTTTTGCCATCCTCAGGCTACATAGAAAATTGAACAAGTTTAGAACTTTAACAGCATAAAATAGAATAAAATAATGTGTGTTACTATAATTACATGTTCATAAGACTAATAACCATTAAAATAAATAATAAAATCAAATAAAATGAAATACAGATCACATGTGTACATAATATAGCATTTCATAAGGTATACATTTAAAATAGAATAAAAAATAAAAACACACATAAAATGTTATGACAACATTAACATTTGTCACTTTAAATTACGACTGGTCTTTGTTTATGTACTGTCTTTATAACATAGATCCATGCTGGAAGTACTCAATAGCTGGTCTATCATTTAAGATTTTTTTCATTCTTCTGTCTCCTCACTATATCTATCGTCTCTATTATCAAGACCTGTGTCTTAGTGTTAATGGGCTTTATGATCTTCACATTGTCCCAGTTTATGTATACGTTATTAGCATAGGTCTCTATTGATAGAGCTATAGACAACTTTCCTTTGGCTATGTCTTTTTTGTGTTCTAATCTCTGGGACAGGATTCGAGTGCAATAATACATAATTGAAACATAGCCAAAGGGAAGCTTTCTACTGTGTGCGTAACACACACATTATTTTATTCTATTTTAAAATTTACACTGTTAAAATTTTAAACTTGTTTGATTTTCTATGTAGCCTGAGGATGACAAAGATTGCAAAAAACATTAGCTGCTTTATAATAAAATAATCTCAGTTGTGAAGAGTGCTATTTTTAGTTATAGTTTTATGAGAAATGAGTAAAGTAAATAGTAAAATAGAATCAATTGAATATACTGATGAAGTAACTGAAAAAGTTTTCATATCAAATGAGTTTCAAAAATTGAGTCACAGATAATTCTGATAATGATTCAATTATTATCTGCAATGAGTATGTGTCATAATCAAATTAAGATATAGTATGTTTTTAAAATGTCTCAAAAAGAACCTGTTAATAACTTCCTTGGAATTGCTGATGGTTCATCATTATACAGTATTGTTTTATTGTCTAATAATAAATTTCAAAATGAAATAATAATAATTTCTGCCTCATTAATAATATAATGAATCTGTGGATGAGGACAATAATTCAGAAAAAAAGGAGACAAAATAAGTCGTGTCAAAAATTTACTATTAAATATATGAAATCACCTCAAATTATAAGGAATTTTTTATAATTTTGGGATACATTCTGATTTATAATGTATTATGATAAAATTCTCCTGGATTTTCTATGTATTGTTAATGACAATATATTGAAATGATTCAAACTAAACAAACTTATGCTACACAAATTCTTGTCCAAATTGACATTGAATTGTATTGTAGAATTTATACCTGGAATCTTGCTAATATAAATAAATCAAAAAATTGTTTGAATTGCTATCTTTTATGAGATTAGTAAAAGTATTGCCTATAACTGACTACTGAAATGATTTATAGTCTTCTAATTATTTTTTACTATCACTAATTTCCAAAAGTGGATTTGATAATCTAATATTGGAAAATTTTGTGGTTGGCCAATGGTTTATATAGACTGGTGCTGGCAAAAATGGAGATGGGTACTGAAAATTTTTATTAAGATTGAGCTTTTTCTCAATATTATTCAAAGCTAATTTGTGTTCTCAATCCCTTTCTGCTAATTTCACACAATTAGTTTGAAGTATTATTTAAAATGCTACATTTTTACTTATAATGACAGTTGTGAAGGAGGAGATAGGTTCATAAAAAAAATACTGGATGATCATAATTAAAGTACTTCCTATTTGCTACTGTTTAGAAAGAGATTTAGCAGTCTAAATGAATCAAATTTATATGATGACATTTCAGGACATGTAGAAGACATTTCCATTAAAAAAAAGTACCAAAAATCACTATTATCAACTTATGATGCTGTAAGCAATGAAAAACCAATTTCATTTGCATTTATTGCAGTCAACTTCTGGGCATAAAAATGGCCATAACTGCTGAATGTCATTCTCCAATAATGATATGCAATTCCATGCCAGTTTGATTTTTCCTATGATACAGTATGGAAAATATTGATAAAGGCAGTGCATTGTTATCTATATAAGATAACCATCAGTTGTTTGCTACCTATAGGGAAACCTGATTGATTTGCATTGACCTTCCTTACCAGAATGGAAGTGGATGAGTCTTGAACATGGAAGACTTGAACAGTTTTGAATATGGAGATCTTGTGGAATGATGAGCACATTTTCATCTCAGTGGAACAGTGAATACCCATAACTGTTGCATTTGGGACATAGAAAATCCTTGTTTTCCAGCAGATTCCACTATATTCACCTAAAGTTGTAGTCTAATTCATAGCCACATTTATCCTTGAACATTTTATCGTAGAGCATATCACAGGGCCATTGGGAGTGGCTTCTTCAAAGAAACTATTCCCATCCAGGTGAGCCTGTGACATTCTGTGATGGTTCAAAAATACCAAGAAATGCTCAACATTTTTGTTATGCACTAACTGTAACAATAACAATGCAATATAGAATATCTCATATTGGACGCTCATATTGGATGTACATTTTCTATGACAGCATTTCACCGAGAACAGAGTTATTAGTTATGTATTTTCTCCTTCATGGCCATCTCATCCTCTGGACTTTAATCCTTGTGATTTCTGATTGTGGGGACACAATCAGAAAAAGTGTGGTTTATTGAAGTCATATTGCAAATTTTTTAGCCTTGTAAGACAGTATCATACTATATGTGAGAAACATTGCTGAGAATCATTTGTGATTGTCCATTGAGCAATTCAAATTCACACATTAATCAATACCCCTTATAATGCTAAGGACAGTATGTCTAATCTGTATAGCATCAGTTCTTGTATGAATAAAATATTTGTTGCTTGCAACATCACAAGTGCATAATGGTGATTTTTAGTAGTATTTTTTTATGGAAATGTGTACTGCATGTCCTGAAATGTCCATACCAATCGAAGCCAAAGTGAAAGCCGAAATGAGGGGAAAAAAGTCTAGTATCTGTGACAATTTCTTCAACAAATGAGGTGCTAATAATTTTTGTATATATTTCATAATATATTTTGCATTATTGATGTAATAATGCATATTCGACAGATTCTACAGATTTTTGTATAACAGTAGTATATGTATAAATTATATATAAATATAAAAATGATATCAGCCTTCGATTTAAAAAAAAAATCATTTGTGATGTTAGATGAAGTAATTACGTGCGTATTCAAGTTAAATTCGAAAATATTTTTTTTCTGAAATGTTTATCAATTATCGATATGTATACTATTAAAAGAGAATTAAGTTACTTAAATTTCTATTAAAATTTTATAAAATTAAATTTTTCTTTATACGTTAAATATAAAAATGTATTATATACTAATATAGTAAGAAACATGTCTAATCTTTTCTCTTTATATTATAGATTCTTTACACTTCATTTAACTGTCTAAATGTGCAGTACCCTGCAACATGTAAACATGTTTTTACTGTATGGCTTCGATTATAGTCAACAGAAACTGTACTTTGCACAACAGAAATATTACAATGGCATCAACCCAAATTGCAAACATTATCTCCAAAGAAAATTTCAGACGTATTTAGTAAATATAAAAAAAAAGTGTACAAGATGTTAATCTATCAGTATTACCAGGCCTGAGTATTACAACAATTTCCATCAAATATATCTTTTTTCATCTTTTCTCTGTTTTAAAAGAAATTCATTTATTATTTTTAAATAATTTAAATTTTGTAGATACTGCATTCGGTTTTAGTTGACGTCTGTTTGTAAAGTTTTAGCATTCTTCTTCGAAATAGTCTGAACAAATACGAGAGTACTTAGTAGGCTTAAAATTCTTTCGTTTGATTTAAATTTACCATTGTCGCATTAACTTTGGATCTGAATGAGGAAAATAATGAAAAGATGTTCCATTTTTTATATATGAATCTTTTTTCACATGATTCGAACAACCAAAAACACAACAAGAGGTCGGCATTTCGAAAATTTACTTCCCAAAGTTTCGACTGTTTTCCTATCACGTGACACAACTATCGCTCTGATGTCACATGCATGTATATCATTGCCTTTCTTTAAAACGAAATAGCGTATCATAGTACTGTATATGACATAGCCTCGATATGACAGTTACTTTCTATTATCTGCATAACATATTGTTTTCGTTTTCATTTTAGTTAAGAGCGTCGCGGGCCATAAAAAATCACTTTGAGGGCCGCATACAGCCCGCGGGCCGCCAGTTTGACACCCCTGATCTAAAGTGAACAAAGAGACTTGTCCTAGGGCACGTTCCAAACTTCAAAAGCAAGTCATCAATGATTAGTCTCTCTTGACGTCAGAAATAACTCAACATCAGCTTGTTTCTGTTTAGCGTCGTTGTTTTTGTTTGACGATGATGATTTGTTACACTCTCTAACTTTTAAAATCTTATCATCTAGCAGGATTACACTCTCTAACTTTTAAAATCTTATCATCTAGCAAGAACTACTTTCGTTAGCGGTGTAAAGATCTAGCAGGAACTACTTTTTCTGCGACGTTAGAAAACGGTGTAAACCGATTGATCAACACACTCAACACCACCTCTAAATCGTGATGACTTTTTAGCATCGGTTTACACCGTTTCCTAACGTTGCAGAAAAAGTAGTTCCTGCTAGATGATAAGATTTTAAAAGTTAGAATGTAATCATTATCATCGTCAAACAGAAACAAGCTGATGTTGAGTTATTTCGTGCTAGATGATAAAATTTTAAAAGTTAGAGAGTGTAACAAATCATTATCGTCGTCAAATAGAAACAACGACGTTAAACAGAAACAAGCTGATGAGTTATTTTTGACGTCAAAAGAGACTAATCATTGATGACTTGTTGTTGAGGTTTGGAACGCGCGCCTACTTGGTTTATCCTTTGTTAGATGATTACTTTTGATGATTTATTGTTTACACCAGTGGTGGGCAACCTTTTTAGGTTTGAGGGTACTTTTCATTTCAGAAATCACTGACGGTCTACTTTATAGTCTATACTATAGTATAGTCTATAAAGCAGACTGCCAGTGATTTCAAACAATAATTTTCGATACAGAAAATATGACAGATCACCGCGGGCTACTTCTCACGGCTTGTCGATCGACTAGTAGACCGCGGTCGACGCGTTGGCCACCCTTAGTTTACTCGATTCATTCTTTGATCACTTTGGGTAATTCATCAAAAAGTCCTGTAAACCAAGCTTTAGTCAATACATATGATAGGGTCAATTAAAAGGCTGAAGGATGTGAATTTAACGAGCCAGGCATGGATCACTTCTGAAAAAAATTAGAAGTATAGGATCAAGACAGTGGCGCGTTATCCTATGGGCAAAAAGGGCAATTGTCTGGGGCTTCCATCAACAGGGGGCCCCAAAGTCCCCAAATCAATATTCTATAAACTCATTTTTGTAGTGAAAACATCGGAAATTAAATTTCTATCCCATATTTGGGATCCTAGATTGCAGATGCGACGCAGGCGTAGGGCAACATATGAAATATAAACACCCTAGTGCAGGGCAGACGCATTATCATGTACAGATCAGCCCTATGCAACGATCCTATTTCATAATATATTTTTTTTGGGACCTTAGAATGTCATTCCGCCCCCTATTCTGCTGACGAGGCTGAATATGGGCTGAAGGACTTCAGCGGCGAAATAAGCGTGGTATACGATATCTACTACTAATCAACAATAACCAGAGCAAATGAATAATTGAATTTTATTGTTTTTATTTCAAAATAGAAACCATCCTCGTAGAACGAGCCATTATAGTTGTCAATCTTAAAATCCTATATCACATTACACATGGTGAGATTATACTGGAGCATGGCCTCCGAGAGGGGGTGAAATCCATTACTTCTGTCACGAGCCCTGCATCGAAAAGATCCCGACCGTCGGGCCTGAAGTGTCACATAACGTGTCCGATAGTTCGCAAGTTGCCGACAAGCACCCAAAGCAGTCGTACCAAAATAAACTTTTTTATGTATAACATAGTGTGTATATTGTATGGAATTTTGAATTTATTGCTAGCATTTTTTAAATAAATGCTTAATGTTTTATATGGCTATTTTAAATGGGGCCCGGACCACAGACTTGTCACGGAACCGAAAATTTCTCTCGGCGGCCCTGTATCGGAGGCATGGAATTTCCCTCGAAGAAAAATTCAACTCTGTACATGAGGCCCCCAAATTCAAATTTGCCCGGGGCCTCATGAAGCCATAACGCGCCGCTGGATCAAGATCTTCCATGGAATAATTGTTTTAACATTGCTGTCATCCAGTCGTCTTAAATCTATTTTAATTAACTACTACATATTATGATGTGACGTAGACTGATAATGATGTGAGCCTCTATTAATAAAGGCGCATTTACACGATACACTTTGAATGATCACTTCGAATGAATCATCCAAACTGAAAATCTTTGTTTACATGTTTCTTCCAAAGTGAATCGATCAATTCATTTCAAAATGGAGTCAGGTGAGATTGTTCATGTTGGAGTTGATAAAGTTAGTGAATATTTTATAAATGAATTCAGAAAATTTATTGAGAAAAAGAAAAAAGCGGTGTTGGTAGATAAAGCCTTAGATCATATGAGGTAATGGAATGGGAACTTCGATAAATTTATCTTTTACAGCCCATACCTTCAATAGATGTTTAAAAATCACATTAAGGATGTTAAGCTGGCCGCAAACTAGTCGATATTGCAGCAATCCGATCGCATTCGTCGTCGTACCAAATTCAACGTACAACTTGTCAGTGCATACTCATTGCAGCAATATCGACGCCTCCGACGAAATAGGGGTGGAGCCAGAAATATCTCGAAAATGAAACACATCAGATATTTGGTGCAATGAGACATGCGCAGTGAAAACTTAGGGAAGTTGATCATGAATATTTGGATGTCATTATTCAGTACATGTTTTTTTCGATTGAATTAAAGTACTGTAATATGCAGATGCATTAAAGTCACGCCATTAATTCAAAAACAAAATACAGTTATGAGAGTGTGATTTTCAGCTAGATTAAAACTGCAAATTTTAGGCCGGCCGCAAACTAGTCGATGGCATCGACTGCGATCTGATGTCAGATACAATTTCTCTAGTCACGTGACCATTTCATAAGACGTCGCTGGATACGATCTTTGAGGAGGTTGTTAAATCGAGGTCACACATGACGTTGTTTTCATAGCCAATCAACATTTCTCGAACATCTTAACATTTGTTTATCTATCGAATAAAGGCCGGTTCCCACTAGCCGCTGCGGTAGAAAACGCAGATAGAAACCGTCGCCGGCTGCCGCAAGCGAAATCCGCCGTGTGATTCCCACTTTGACGGAAGCGTTTTCCCATAGTTCTTTGCGATTTCAGTTTCTCCCAAAAG
>AYEL01066150.1:0-10625 GCA_000484575.1 Olivierus martensii
TCAAAATCTAATTTTGTTTTAATTATTAATTAATTTTAAAAATATATATATAATTTCTGCACAGTTGGAAATGATTTTGAAAAATATTTAAAAAAATAAAACTCGAATGTTAGGTCACGTGAGTTGTAGTTCCTGTAAGTACAGCTGAGGGCGCTGTATGTACTTTTGTCACGTGATTTTTCGGATTGTTGACTATCTGTGTATTACTAATCTGTGCTAATGGGAACCGGCCTTAATGCCGATGTACAGAGAAGACATGCCAATGCTGGCTTCCGTTGAACTGCATATTCATTTTATCTTTATATATTGTACATATATTATTAGTGAGCTGTTCAAAAAAGAATAAAATTATGACGCAAACAAAAAGTTTGTTTTTTTTTTTTTTTCTTAATCTCAATAGTGACTGAATTTCTCAGTTCTAGTAGAATGAATAGCTGTTTTATCTCCAACCAAATATTTGTTAGCGTTTAAATCATTGCCATTTACCTTTAGATAATGTGAATTTTTCTTCCTATATAAATTTTATTATTGTATTAAATTTTTGATTCAAATCACATCATTAAATGTAAAAATGAAAAAATTTGGTTTAAAATCTCAAATTTATTTAATAAATGTAGATGATCTGACAAACATATAATAATTCATCCTATTATTATTATACTTGAAATCAACTACGTTTAGTGCTTTAATTGATTTCATCTGACAAACTACAACAATATCCAAATACGCATGCTCAACTTTCCAAAGTTTACACTGCGCATGTCTCATCGCACCAAATATCTAACATGTTTGATGTTAGGAAAGTTGCTCGCTCTGCCTTTATCTCATCGGAGGTGACGATGTCGCTGCAACGAGTATGCGATGACAAGTCATACAGCGGAGGTTACGATGTCACTGCAACGAGTATGCAATGACAAGTCGTGCCTACGATTTTGGTACGACGTCGAATGCGATCGGATTGCTGCAATATCGACTAGTTTGCGGCCGGCCTTATTGAGATATCTTACAATAGGTGATTGTTGAGTTCTCTGACAATTTTATTCCTGTATTCGTTTGTTTTGTAGTACCAGAGAGAGACGATCTCGTATTAAACCCAAAATTAATGGTGTACGATCATCTTTCACTTAAAAACTATGGCAATTACTTGGTGTACTTACTCGTATTCAATAGAAAATAACCAGGTGTTTCAAATCCGCTAAAATTGAAACGAACTTGTTTAGACAGTTCACTTTTGAAAATCTGCATTGAATGGAAATAGAATTTCGCCCTACTTCGTTCACAGTTCATCTTAAATGATCAATTTTGATGATTTGTTGTTTACACGATTCACTTTTCGATCATTTTATTGGGTTGTCTGAAAAGTCATGACGCATTTTCGTAACAGATGGTGATTGTTCAGTTTTGGAATTACTAGAGTTATTCGCATCTATGTTGTTTTTATGTCACTTAACAGCTGATAGTTTTCGCTTCATTTAAAAAAATTGATCCATTTTTTTATTTTTTACAAGTTGAAGATGGAAGACCAAACTTTGCATAGGCAAAAAAATTTTATTTTGTAATAAAACTTATTATATAAAAAGCATGATTTCTATGTTTATTCTTTTTCCATAGAGGCCAAAATTAAATAAACCGTTATTTATTAATACATGCAAATGGAAATTTTAAAATTTTCATTGTATGTTATATGATTAAGCATTATTGCAATACTTTTGTATTGATATATGATATGAATATACATTTGTTTTAATTTTATTATTTTTTGTCCTATTAAATTATTTCTATAAGTTAAAAATAAATATTATATTTATTTTTAACTTATAGTTCGAGTTATTTTTATTTGAATAGCTCCAGATCAAATAAGTACTTTATTTGATCTCGAGCTATTCAAATAAAGTTTAGATGAGCACCTTTAAAATTAAATATATAAAAAAATTTATTGAAATGAGTTTTAATTGTTATACCTAAAATTTTTTCTAAATAAATTTCTTACTAATAAGACTTTTCACTTATTATTAGTTTACTCCAAATTCATGAGAAATTATTTTGTATATCTTTAGCAAATCGTTAGCACCTTTTGCACTTTTAATATTTCGGTTCTAGCCCCCACCGTTTGCCCCCCAGAGCCAAAATAAATTCGATGAAACTAAGCTGATATTTGCTTCTTTATTGATTTCATTAATCATAAATCATTTAATAACTTATCTACTTATGCATAGAAACCATAATTTACTATCAATTATTATAAACAAAATAGTTATTTCTAAATACAAAAAGTATTATAAAATATCAATCTATACTTATTTAACCACATTATTTAAAAGAACTTATAATGAAAATAAAATAATATCGAATTCTATTAATTCTTAATCACTTAAAGTCCTCAGTAATTTGACTACTGTATTTTCATTCACAAATCCCTAAATAAACATATTCTTAAAATATGAATTTTTATGATAAAATATGAATATTAGGCAAAAAAATTTTATTTTGTAATAAAACTTATTATATAAAAAGCATGATTTCTATGTTTATTCTTTTTCCATAGAGGCCAAAATTAAATAAACCATTATTTATTAATACATGCAAATGGAAATTTTAAAATTTTCATTGTATGTTATATGATTAAGCATTATTGCAATACTTTTGTATTGATATATGATATGAATATACATTTGTTTTAATTTTATTATTTTTTGTCCTATTAAATTATTTCTATAAGTTAAAAATAAATATTATATTTATTTTTAACTTATAGTTCGAGTTATTTTTATTTGAATAGCTCCAGATCAAATAAGTACTTTATTTGATCTCGAGCTATTCAAATAAAGTTTAGATGAGCACCTTTAAAATTAAATATATAAAAAAATTTTTTGAAATGAGTTTTAATTGTTATACCTAAAATTTTTTCTAAATAAATTTCTTACTAATAAGACTTTTCACTTGTTATTAGTTTACTCCAAATTCATGAGAAATTATTTTGTATATATAACCAATATTTGACAAATTCTTTTATCTCTTTTTTGGATAAAGTTAGCATTTCTTGAGAACTTTCCTGCGAATACCGCTTAATTGCAGTGAAGCCTATATTGAAGGTGCAACATATTTCATGATCAAATAGAAAACGAAACCTATCGAATCTATAAATCATTAGAATTAAACGGAAAATTATTGCATTGCTGTTCCACAAGTAGCTTATGGAACGGTAATGCAATAATTATTTTCACTATTGTGTAAAAATACTACAAAACTTATAGTTTTATAGATTTTTCAATTTATCGACTAATTTGTACTTCAAAACTTATAGTTTTATAGATTTTTCAATTTATCGACTAATGATTTAATCTGTTTTTAAATTACTTCAAAACTTATAGTTTTATAGATTTTTCAATTTATCGACTAATGATTTAATCTGTTTTTTCATCTTAGACTAATTGTAGGCATTTGTCCAAATATCTAATGTTACAGTTGTTGGTTGTGTTTTAAATATCTTCAACCATTTTATCTTCCATATATAATTTTTAGACCATTGCTTAATACTTGTATATTCAAAAATTAAAGTTATGAAATGAGATAATGGCCATTGTTCTTCCACCTTATTGAAACTTAGGGCATTGTTAGTGTTGGGAATAACATTACAAATGCCTTCGAACCAGTTACATAAATAATATGAAATATGAATGACCGTTGTCGATCATGCACAGCACATATAGACTACATCAAATATTAAATCAAAATTAAAAATTCTATACTGAAGTAACAAACATTAAATCTAAGTGGCAAATATTAAAATTTCGAGTAGAAATTTTTTTTTCATAGTGTAGGAATTAGTGATAAAAATATTTATTATTGTTTCATTTTATTTTCTTTTTATTGCTATAGTATTAATGTATAGCATTATACATATAGCGAAATGATAAATTATATTAGTATTTGCAACTTTCTAAGTGATATACTTGAATTAAATGTTTTGCATTTCAATTTATTTTGGGATGTTATTAAACACCCATATTTCATTATTATGTATGTGTTTGTAATATTCTGTTCGTTATTAAAAATAAAATTGCAAAATGTACAACATATTTATAAATAGAAGAAATTGATTTATATTATTTATTATAACTAGAAATTCCCCGTTCATATAAATGAGCGGAAATATACTATTGTGATCTAAACTTATAATACTTTATATAACAGCATATTGTATGATAATAGCTTATCTTGCAAAGCACCCACCAGGGACCAAGAAGACCCCGTCGGGTGGGGTCCACCCCCAACGGGCCTGGGCCCTTGGGGCCCAGTTTCATCTCCCCACGGGCACCGGGGTTCCCGTGGGGTGGGGCTGCACCCCCGTGAAGGGGGTAGTTTACAGCATGATGAATGGTCATAATTTCTTTGTGTGATAAAATACAAGCAAATTTCAATTCAGATATGTAATATATCACCATCGTAATTATGGATATAGAACAGGCTTAACTGCAAATTCAACATAAAATTTCCTTTAAAATAAAACATCCAATGAAAAAGTTAAATAAGATGTGAAAAGGTTAGCTGAACAGTATCCTGTATCATAATCAGTAATAATTCTTTTAGCTAAGTAATTCTGTAAAAATCCAATAATAGTAATGCAGGTAAGTTATCTGTTCCCCTTTCTTGGACACTTAGCGCCATCTATTGATATTTATTGTCATAAAATAGAAATTCGGCCCCTAGGGCCCTAAAAAATGGTTAAATAAAAAAAAGATCTGTTGTGGCAGACATCCGAAAATTAGACCTTTCTAACGATACCATATTTATAGAAATCGGTATAGTGGTTCGTCCGAAAAAGGGA
Source organism: Olivierus martensii (assembly GCA_000484575.1). Classification (NCBI taxonomy): domain Eukaryota; kingdom Metazoa; phylum Arthropoda; class Arachnida; order Scorpiones; family Buthidae; genus Olivierus; species Olivierus martensii. The sequence continues at coordinate 4,829 of AYEL01066150.1, forward strand.
CTCCAGCCAACCACGTTTGATTGATTATAATATAGAAGATTTAAAACTGATCTAAATAAAATATAATATTTCTCAAATTATTAATCACTAAATATTCTGAAATAGTCGATGCTGGGTTCTTTAAATTAGAAAACACACAAGCAGAGTTCTATTAAAATTTGAGTTTTTAAGATAGCATATGAAAATTATTCAAGTCATTCAATTATATTTGTATAAAAGATAACATTTATTACAAAACATACTTTGTAATAAATGTTATCTTATAATATCTTGTAATAAATGTGCCTTTGTTATTTTTCAAAATAGCCTATAGCTGAAAAATCTATAAAACTATAAGTTTTGAAGTAATTTATTTTTATACAATAGTGAAAATAATTATTGCATTACCGTTCCATAAGCTACTTGTGGAACAGCAATGCGGTGCAATCGAAAATATTAAAAGTGCAAAAGGTGTTAACGAGGTGCAAACGAGTGCCAAAAGAAAAAAATTAAAAATTCAAAAGTAGGGGTCAACTTCACACCGGTAATAAAACAGTACATATTTTTAATAAAATAAATTATAAGAATTAAAAAATGAAACTTATCAACTAATTTGAATTTGATGAGTTTTTTTTATTTTAAAATCGCAAATCTTATAAATAAATAATCCGTTTTCACAAACAAAATCCATTATTTCTCAGTTTAGAATCACGAGTATAATCCGAAATTTGAACTGTGATGTATTTTTAAGCTTTTTTTTGAAGAAACGTATGCGAGGGATGGTGTTATGTATTTTATTATTCGCAATTTGATTAAATCTAACGAAAAGTTTAAATAAATATCTATTTCAAAATTATTCCTTTAAGAAATTTCTTATTTCAAAAATGTTTATGGTTCGTTCATCACTTCTTTGAATTTGTTGAACTATTGTTTATGGAATATAGAGCTATTCCTATAGTGTTAATAAAATTCCAATACAAACATAATATTGGATAACATAATTTCGTGGAAGGCGAAAAAAGTCAGATAAAATGGATTATAGACATATTCTAAAGTTTTAAAATATAAGTTTAGAAAAAAAATAATTTATAAAATTAAATAGGCAGTTTAATATTTGTTTAAAAATAGATATTTGAAATGATAAATTTTAAAAAGTATTGTTTATATATTCGTTTTAGTTTTCAATACTTCTAGTAGTTTAGAAAAGTTCCAGTTTATAAATTTGGAAATATATATTTTTATATAAAAATTTGAATCAATCTATCAGTTATAGTTTATATAGGAAAAATAAATAATTTAATTTATTAAATTTCTAGCAACTTTTCTATTAAAATAAACTAAAGAGACAAATTCTATCGACAGTTATTTTAGGAACTGAAAATTCGATAATTTATAAGAATATATAAAAGTGCGTACACCAAAATATGAAATACATACAGTATTTTTATTATATATTAAAATTAAATTAAGATATAATCTGTTTTACAGAAAATTTTGCTGTCTCCAAATTTTGAAGTAAAAATAAAAGTTGATAATAGAAAATACAAGTTCTCGTGATGCTTCCTTTCTTCACATAGCAACCATTTATTTTATACTCACCATCTGTCTCTTTTCTATCTGTTAAAGTAGAAGAGAACTAAGATTCACCATTAAAATTTCACCAAATATTTTCCCTCGTGAATACAAACTCAGTACTTGTTTTCTACATTTAGATGGCAACATAATTATAATTTTCATGTTCACCTGTCAGTATCAAGTTTTTCTGACATCAATTCCCATGATAATACGAAATAAAACAACTGAAAGTGTAAGAAAAAAAAGAAGGAAAGAGTGAGCTTTTTTAAATTGAACTTATCTTTTCTGTCTTTTTTTAATATTAGGAAAAATGTTATATTTTAAAATGCTTTATTAATTTTGTCAATAAAAATAATATATTTTCAATAATAATTAAAAAAGTAATTCAATTAAATTAAAAAAGCGTTATATTTAATATTTTATTTACATATAAAGAATTAATTTTCTTCTTTTATTTAATTAAAAAAGTAAATTGAATCATGTTAAATTAACGAATTATAATTAAATATAAATAAAGTTAAATTAAACTTTGTCTTTAATATATAAAGTAAGTTTGCTAAAAAATTCATTTGAATATCTTCATAATATTTACTACTGTTTAAAAGTTTTTCTTTAAGGACTCTCTTTTTTCGGACTTAAAAAAACTTCTATTTAAGTTCCTTTTTACTTAATTATTCTTTAATTTTTGGGCTTAAAAGTAGAATTTATTTTTATATTATTAATGAATTTTAAGTTTATAAATGCTTTTTAAAATGAATTTATATTTTAAAACATTTTTATTCATTAATTACATACATATATTAAACTGTTTATAATCCCAAAAAAGACCATATACATATATATATAGTCCTTAACTATAATGTATGTATATTTCAAGTTTTTTCTTTTGCTATAATTCATGATTAATTTTAAAGATTGATTACTTTTCTAATTATTTTTTAAAAAGTATAAAAATATATTAAATATCTGTTGTTTTATTTAAAAAATAATAATCGACCGAGATCTGTTATTGTATTTATAATAGTTGGATATAAACCATGAGTAGAAAAGCCTTCTTTAGAATTTTTTTCAATGTGGAAGATTTTATTTCTTAAGCTTCCTCATCCTGTAGAAACTTCGATTTCTTTTCAATCCTTAATAGATTTATAAATAAAAATCCCCTATTGATGTCTTTCTCCAGGAAAAAAGTGTTATAGAATTACACCTTATATTATTATTAATAATGATAAAGTATATTCTATAATTTTTCACATCATTTAATTAAACATTGAAAAATGGCATTGTCGTAGATTTGATTAAAGAAGCATTTACATACTTACTAATTTGTGATTAATCATTAGTAAGGGATATAAATACTGGTTCGAAATAATATAAATATTTAAACTGGTTCAAAAACTCCTGATAGAGTGCAACAGTATACTAAGTAGTAATGGAAAATATTTTAAAAAAATAAAAATTAATTTTAATTGATATAGACTTCAGTTGAAAAATTTCTCTTTCAATGAAATTTAATTTTCAAAATTGTCTGAATTATTTTGCTGATCACAAAATAAATGTATTACAGAGATCACTTAGGATATGAACAACTGATTTCTAATTCAAATGCCATTACGCTTAAAATCTCTTAAAAATGATATAAAATCAGGCAGAACTATGTCCTTTATAGGTTTTGTTGAATTTTTTATAGATTCTTTTTTATTTTATTTTTTTTTTGAATCATCTCGAATATAATTTAGTCTCGTCGAACTTCATTTAAAGTAAATAACAGATCAATAAATGATTCATAAACTCCATTAAACAAAACTAAAATAAGCAAATGTATTAGTGCAAACATTTTTGCAATTCTCACTTCATGATATTAGCGTAAAGATTTTGTGCATTCAACCAAATCGTCCAACTTTTCTGGCTTGTTGTTTTCCTTACAAGCTAGTTCCGTATTTCAGATCGCAATAGAAGTAGTTATCGTTCAGAAAAGGAAAAAACAGATTACTATCCTTCACACATCCCTACGGGACATCGTCACGGCGCTATTCGAGTAAATGAATATCTCATGAAGTCAACAGCTAGAGACACACAGAGAAAGGAAAAGACTCAACTTATTTTTCTTCTTATGAATTATTCAAATATAGGATGCGTACTATCGTCTATGCCGTTAAAGAGTACAGGAGAATGTTCTTCGAGATACGTTCGTACACTATATATATAGGCTATGCATAGACATATGCAGAGAGTTTTTTTACATCTTACCATCGTAATAATTCACAGATCGTAGCAATAATTTGATCATTTCTCTTTCCTGATAAATGTCAGTTCAGTAAGCATTTTTAGCTAATTATAAGCTCCAGAAAAAAATAACTTTTTTTTATTCTTTGAATTAATAGAATTCAGATTTTATTAGAAGTGTTTTTTACACGAATACAATCTTCTCTTTTATCCTATTTGCCTTTTTTTAATGAATATTACAGATTATGAAATATAAAAAAAAATTTCATAATTTTGTAATAAAAAATTCTGTAAAAAATATTTAACGCAATAAATATTTTTTTAAAATAAAATTAAAGCTGAAAACTGTTCAAAATTTTAAAAAATATTTTAGATAATAAAATAAATTAAAACTCTTCACGTTTTTATGAAATTTTATTTATATAAGCACCTTTTACTTTATTCTGGCTAACTTGAATTTTGTTTTCTTTAAACACAAAGTTATAATTCATATTATAAGATTTTCGTAATATTTTTTATATCTTTCTTTACTGAAGTAATCTGTTAGTTTAAGCTAAGTAATGTATTATATCTTAATTGAAAATAAAACCAGCATAAAGCAACAATAATCTAGTCATCAAATGTCCAAAGTGAAGGCATGTTAACAACTTTTATGAAGAACTTTAAACCTTTTACTTGAGGCAAATCTGATACTTTAATTGATGATAAAAAATGCATTTAGATTTTAGCAATCTTTTTTCGTCTTATAACAATACGAAAATTTCTTAAATGTTTAAAATTTTCTAAAATTCATTTAATTTTTAAGAATTCTAATGTACTTTTGTTGATTTTTAAAAGATATATGTTCATATCAAAATAGATAAAAAGCATCAGATTTGAAGAAATTTTTATAGAAGAGCTTCATTCTTATATAAAGTGAAGAATTTCGAAATTATTTCATAATAAAAAATATTCTTTTAAAACGTTAAATTTAATTAGTATTAAAAGAATTAATTTTAAGTAAATTTAAGAAATAACTAAAAATACTTTTTAAAGGTCTATTAAAATTTGTAATCTGACAAATTTATATATTTAATTTGAAATATTTTATGATATATTGGATTATTTAGATCGACTCTCATTGGTTTCATCATATGATCACTTTTGTCTAAGTTCTTTGAATTAAAATACTTCGTTCAGAAATTTTTTTATACTTAAGAAACATATTTCATATGACGAGAAATTAATTAAAAGAAAATCGGAAATCTGAACGTTTAAGTATTCAATTAATTCGCACTCCTTTCAGATATTAAAATGTTTAGGATCAGCTTTATGAGCGCGGTTCCAGTATTATATTGAAAATTGATTCTAAAATCAATTTTCAAGTTCATTTTCCATATTCTATTCTCATCATAACTTCTTATATCTCCCTTTTCATAATTACTTTTTATATCCATACTCATGTGACTAAGCTTAGAATTTTTCCAAGATTTAAAAGTAAGCGTTCGGACGTTTACTCTTATGTACCAGAAGGATAATTCTATAGAGATGGGACGACAAAGTAAATTAATGAGTATTTTCATCAAGTCACCATTAAAATCCGTCGTCAGCCAAGCATTTTAGAAAGGCTGACAACCTGTAGCGAAACGCTTCGTAATCTCATTTGGTCTTTTATTGATGCTTGATAATTGCAGTCGGCCTTACATCAAAGGACAACACTTAAAACAAAATTATGTAGACAACATGTTCGACTTAGCCTTTGGTTTATGTTCTTAAATCCTATAGATGACTTCATCTTGTAGATGACATTTTTTTGACGCTACTATTGTTTTAAGCGATAGTTTAGTAAATTTTTCTTTTCTTTATCTATATTGTTATAATGAAATATATAATGACGTTAAATTAAATTTAAATTTTTTTTTTATGAAACAAATTCTAATGATCTAAAACAAAAATTGTATGTATATATATATATTTTCCAGGAAAAAAAGAATTTTTAAATTATATATTCCTCCTCAAAAGAATTTTTTTTTTTTTTTTA